>VXAY01001328.1:3872542-3934086 GCA_013399855.1 Oxyruncus cristatus
CTGGCCCTCCAGCCAGTTCCTAACCCAGCACAGAGTGCCCCTGTCCAAGCCGTGGGCTGCCAGCTTTTTCAGGAGGATGCTGTGGGAGACGGTGTCGAAGGCTTTGCTGAAGTCCAGATAGACACATCCACAGCCTTCCCCTCATCCACCAAGTGAGTCACCCGATCGTAGAAGGAGATCAGGTTGGTCAGACAGGACCTGCCCTTCCTAAACCCGTGCTGGCTGGGTCTGATCCCTTGTCCATCCAGTAGGTGCTGTGTGATTGCACTTAGGATGATCTGCTCCATAACCTTGCCAGGCACTGAGGTCAGGCTGACAGGCCTGTAGTTTCCCGGGTCCCCCTGCAGCCCTTTTTTTGGATACTAGACATACTTTCCCGATCTCTTTTGTTCTTACACTTTATGTGAAATAACAAAAAAAATATTGGTACTATCTAAAGTGAAAGATACTTTGTTTTGCTGTTGTAAATAAAGAAATTAATTTTATCAAACGTGCCATGTAGTGGATCTAACTAGTTTTCTATATTTTTCTTCCAATGACAATTTATTATAATTTAACTATTATTTAAACTATTTCAGCTGCACAACTAAGTTTTCCATGAAATTCTCTTTTCTGCTGTCTACCACCTTCAATGAATGAGGAAGCAGCGCAAAATAGCCCATTAGTATGATATTATTTATAGCACACTAATTGGGGATCTGTGTACAAATACTCTTTTGCAAATAATTGAGTCATCCTTACAGCTGCAAGTAAATACAACTGTGCCTAATTTCAACTCAAATTCAAGAATGGCTTTTTGAAAATTTAGCCTTGTCTTTTAAACAGTTTGTGCAAAGGCTGGTAATTCAAACTGTAAAGGAGGCAGCTGACATTTATATACTAATAAATATTTTTTAAATAGTCAGAGGTTAGAGACATAAATATCTTCATGAAACATAAATGACACCTGAGGATTTAATTGTAGTAAAAATTAGGAATGGTTAAATCTGACTTGTGCAATGAACCACGTGGAGCAATTTATAGTTGTAACTATTGTGCTTTTATAGTTGGATTTATTTGCCACAGTCCTTACCTAAACTCATTGCTGTCACTTATGGAAAGTTGGAATACTACTTCTTACAATATTGAATGATTTTTTACAACTGTATGAACTCTAAGTGGTGTATTATCTCCTTCTATACTTTGCTTTGATATCTGTCCGTATCTACCCTGGACATGTGTGCATAAAGCGGTAAATGAGAAGAAAGTGAATCTTAGTAAAATAACTTATAATAATTACATTTTCATAATTATGCAGGCTTGTTTTTCACTGGATGTTTTACATTTTTATTTAAAAGTTGGAATAGTATGACGTTATTTGTGATTTAATAATTTGTATCTGTGTCTTGACCATCAAGACTTTCACATTATACTTGCTAGCATAGATTGAGTAATTAATGTACTAAATTTGGACACCAAATGAAACTCTTTGTTAGTTGGTTTCTTGTTATTTGCTGTGGCATACTGCTTTATAAAGGAGGCTTGGGGGCTTATCTTGTACTTAAGTAAGTGGGTAATTTTTTCACGATAGAAATGGATAAATCTCAGCTTGATTCCTAAGCTTAGGTGAGAAATATTTGTTAAATATAAACCTGCACCGCTCGCACATGGGCAGATCTAATTTAGTATCAAAACTAAATAGGGTTGCAGTGAGATAGAGGTACTAAAAAGTTCCAAAGTTTCTGTTGATACTAAAAGTTAGAATAATCAGCAAATGCTTGGAATATTGTTTGCATTTGACAGTGTCCATAGTGGTCTAGCACTGCAGAGTGTGAAAAAGTATTCACCTTATTACAAAACCACAGCACATCTAAAAAGGGGTACAGAAGATAAGGACTCTAAATCTGGTGCCCTATAGGCCCTCAGGTCCAGGGTTTTCGTTGTCTCCTGAGACATTGCAATAATGATCCATCAAGTGGAATCATGAGAAAGGAGTTTGGAGGATCTGGGAGTCAAGTGCCTTTGCAGTAAGTATCCTGGGAGAAACTAAGAGCCCTGAAACAAATGCACTGCATCCTAGGCTCACAAGTAGACACTAATGCATTTCAAGTAAAAATTAAATATGAAATTATGATATAGTTCATAAATTCATTAAAGATACATTGAACTTTTGTTCTTTTGTACTCCTTTACATTGAGTTAAACCTAAATCATCTCTGCAGTAGAGCTGCACAGTGAGAACCTACGTACTTCGGGAAATTTCTTTTTTCCCCGTAAACATTCACTGTACATAATTGCATGTTTACTATGTATTCTTTGAGACGATTCATATATATGGTTTCTGCGTCTAAAGATTCTAAATCCTGGCCTTTATTTCCATCCCTACATGCGTTTCCTTATTATCTTTTAATATTTTAAACCTTTCATCTCTGGTTACAATTAATGCCTCTTCCTTCAACTTGTTAACATGTCTTCCTCTATTTTAATCATGAAACTGATTTCCTGGCATCGTTACTGTTCAGGCTCTTAATCTTCTTTATAGAAGTTTTTTTTCAATAGTTAGATATTCATATTCTCTATCTGCTCTTGTCTGTTATTTTCTTATTCATTAGCAGAGTTCTACCCACCTTGGATGCCTTTATCCATTTTAGACTTAGATCTGCATCTAATTATGAGAAGTACTTGAGCTTTAAGTGTCATCTCAGAATTACAACATTTACTCTGATCCTCCTTCATCTTTTTCCTCAACACCTTCGGGAGCTCTGAAAGAAGCTGACCACAAAGGAGATGACTAAACTGAACAGCCTATTGGAAACAGGCAGGCTTGTTTATATGAAAGTTTTTAAAAAGAGTGGTTGAACATTCAGAAGTTGAAAGCCATCAGAATGAACATGTATCTGTAGTGCTATGCTAGATGAACACAGTTTGGTTCTTCCCACTCCCATGCTATCATACTTCACTCGCTATGTATCTTCATCTTTGTCTCAAATCATAGAATATACTGTCTGTTCAGGACAGAGACTAACTTTATTTACAGATTCACTCGCAAGAGACCCACCACATTAATTTAAGACATTAGATGGTGGAGCAATATAGATAGTGATTGCAGTTAAAGTACAAACCAACTTCTTAGAGGGAGGAATCTGCTGCACTGAAAAGACTTTTGTACTTTTCCTTTCTGCCACATTACAGATTCAATCCTGCATGAGTATGAGCTTTCTGCAGTCTGTTGAACTCCTGACTGCACCTTGCAGAACTCTTCACCCCAACAGAGGATTGAGGAGTCTTGTTTGGTTTTTTGTTGTTGTTGTGGGGTTTTTTTTGGTTTTTGTTTTTTTTTTTCCCCCAGATAAGAAAATATGAAAAAATTCATATTTTGATAAACTTACCTTGTTGAAATAGGAGTGATTTTTACATAAGAGGTGTTAAAATGTTTGTAGCACTGATCGGGGGGGCAGAGAATAATGCTCACCTTTTACAAAAAAATTGAAGTCCAAGAGAGGAATTTTTAGATGGCATATATGCAGAGAGAATTACAGCAGAGCAGTGGATTACAGTGCATCTTGTTAATGCTTCAGTACTTAACATGTACGAATTATCTTGAATTAGAAATGAAAATGAAAATATGAAAATCTTCCGATAATTTCATCAGATACCTCAAAGGTCATCTGTGATGTTCCAACTAAACCAGCAAATGCTTTTCCTGGTATCAACAGCAGCAAAAACATGTTCCTGTTAGAAGAGTTTGACAGATTTCATCACAAGAAGTGACAAGAACCGAGGCAGAAAAGGGAGAGATACTTGTTATTTAAGCAATAATAGTGAAGGCAATGTAGTGTAGCTAACAGAAGGAAAGCATTTTAATGTACAATAAATTTGCAGCACTGACTTCATGTCATGTTTTTGCCAACTTGGGAGAGAATATTAGACTCATATTTGAAGGAAAAAAAAATCCTAAATATGGTTGTTTCTTAAATGTTCTTTGGGATAGAATAATTTTGAAATCTAGAAATGTTGTTTTGATGCATTTGCAGGATTTTCATTTTGTCTAAATAGGATTTGCATAATCATAGCAACATAAAAAGATAGAAAACATAAAATTACACCTTTTATAAGTAAGCACATCTGGTGGAAGAGACAAAAATACAAGATGGCCTAATGTTTCCATTAGCTTATCAAGTGCTAGAAAGCTGCCGGTGTTACTGGCAAAATTCATAGCTTATGTTTGTTGATCAAATCCTAAAAGTACTTTTTCTCCAGATTATGTACACTTTTCCATTTACATTAAAAGCATAAAAGTAATTTCACGTTTTGTGAACTCACGTTCAGGTTGAGTCTGGCTGGAGGATGAAATGGGCTGAATTAGATAGACTGCCATTAACCTTGTGGACCAGATGAGGTTATGACACAGTACAGATGACCACAGATAATATAGTAGAAAGGACCTCTGATGTAATTCTATGTATTGTTATTGCCAGAACAAGAGGTCGCCTCCTCTGCCATGTTCCTCCTGCCTTAAAATGAAGAACATTTACTTCAATGTTTACAATGAAAAAGAAGAATTTTCCTTATAGTCCAAATGTTACTTATCTTCTTGTATTATGTGCTACCTCATTTTCTTCCTTGTATATTGGGAACTTACCCACTTGCAGTGATTAAAAGGAAAGCTCTTTCATGCACGGAAATGAATGTACCACTGGCAAAGCTGTCACGTATCTTGTAGCTAGGGCATGCATTACAAAGAGCTTTACTTTGGCTTGTAAACATCGCAGAATGTAATTTTTCATGAGTAGCAGAAAAGGCCACACAAGAGTAACTGACCAGTGTAAATATTCTTTGCTACATGTGCAGTGTAAGCCCTTCAGTGCAATTCATATGCTGTGCTGCCTTACTCTTACAGAATCAGAATCTTTAAGGTTGGAAAATACCATTAAGATCAAACCCAGCCATTAACCCAGCAATACCACAGTCCACTAGCAAACTATGTCCCTAAGTGCTACATCCACATGTTTTTTGAACACTTCCAGGGATGGTGACTCAACCACTTCCCTGGGCAGCCTGTTCCAAAGCTTGACAGAGGAATGAGGTCCCCACTAACCCTTCTTGTGTCTGGGCTGAACAACCCCAGCTCCCTCAGCCACTCTTCGTAAGACGTGTGCTCCAAACCCTTCACCAGCTGCATTGCCCTTCTTTGGACACACTCCAGTACCACAATGTCTTTCTTGTAGTGAAGAGCCCAAAACTGAACACAATTTTTCTCTCTTTTTGTGTAGTTACCACAGAAAGTAGTAAGATTTTGTCCCAAAATATTTCTAAATTGTGACATTTTTTCAGTTCTTCTTTAAAGTGTTAATAAGTGTTATCCTGACAAGCAGATTTTGTCTTGTCTAAGGGTTTTTAACTGTACCAGAATGGCGCTTTAATAACTGAAACTATTTCACCTATGATATTAGTCAACCTCTGACACTGTATGCCAAATGGAATCTAAGCAAACATACAAATCCTTCTTTTTCTAAGTAATACAGGTCAAAATGATTACTGAGATTCTATTCTTTATGTAATAGGATGTGTACGATATCTAGTGAAAACCGGTTTGAGAGATTGGAAACAAGTTTTCTTCTGTTTCTGCTTGATGTCAGACAGTCTTTAAATCATATTTTCACTAGAAAACTAGTTGAAGCTTAAGACATAGACAAAAGTGCATAAAGGCTGTGTTGTATCTTGCAGAAACTCTGCACAAGTGGTGTTTTAAGCATAAATACTCAGCATGGTAAATGGTTCCTCTTTTGAGAAACTTAAGACATGACAAATTGTAACTGCAGCTGGTGCAAGTGAAGCTGTTAAATAGATTTCCTGTTAAAAAAACCCAAAACAAAACAAAAAAAAAACCCAAAAACAAAGCAACCAAACCTTTTTCTTTTTTCCATTTTAAACCTCAATAAACACTTGACTATTTCAACAAGTTAAATATGTAAAAGTATTTAAATGACATGACTGCCAGTTTAACTTCACTCTCAGACGCTTCACTCTTCCATAGTGAACCCATTCTGTCCCAAGGCAAGCAGAGCCAGGTAAGAGCTGAATGAAAAACACAAATTCTATTTCACAGAAAAAAAATCAGAATTTAAATATTTGGCCCTAAATTAGAATGAAATTAGAGTTCAAAATACATTCCATAGAAAATCAATGAGTATTCCAACTCCGCTGTAGTCATAAACTTCAGTAATGTTTCATCTGGAGAAGAGATACTCGCCTGGAAATTACCACAAATAACTTGGGAATGGTCTACCATTTTGTTCTACTCTGCACATAGATCAGAACTTCTGCCTTCATTTTCAATGGCCGGTAAGGCATTGGATGGTTATTAAATATAATTAATGACCTCCCTTCAAACCTGCTAAAGGCTTCTTTCAAATTAAGAAGCCAGATTCCATAGCTGGGAGGGGACAACCCTGGATGTTTGTACAGACTGGGAATGAGATCCTGGAAAGCAGTGCCATGGAAAGGGACCTGGGGGTCCTGGATGATGGCAAGTTGAATCTGAGTCAGCAGTGCCCTGGCAGCCAGGAGGGCCAACCGTGTCCTGGGGGGCATCAGGCAAAGCATCGCCAGCTGGTCGAGGGAGGGGATTGTCCTGCTTTGCTCTGCACTGGGTCGGCCTCACCTGTTATATTGTGTGCAGTTTTGGGCACCACAATATAACAGAGACCATAAGCTGTTAGAGAGAGTCCAAAGGAGGGCAACGAAGATGGTGAAGGGCCTTGAGGGAAAGCCATAAGGGGAGTGGCTGAGGTCACTTGGTCTGGAGAAGAGGAGACTGAGGGGAGACCTCACTGCAGTTNTGAGGGGAGACCTCACTGCAGTTACAACTTACTCATCAGGGGAAGAGGAGGGGCAGGCACTGATCTCTTCTCTGTGGTGACCAGTGACAGAACCTGAGGGGATGGCCTGAAGCTGTGTCATGGGAGGTTTAGGTTAGATATCAGGAAAAGGTTCTTCCCCCAGAGGGGGGTTGGACACTGATACAGGCTCTTCAGAGAAGTGGTCACGTCACCAAGCCTGACACAGTTCAAGAAGCATTTGGACAATACTTTCAAGCACGCAGTGTGACTTCTGAGGATGGTCCTGTGCAGGGCCAGGAGCTGGACTCAATGATCCTTGTGGGTTCCTTCCGTGTATTCTGTGGTACTGTGACTCTCCCAGGATGATATGCATTTAAATTAAGCTGTAATTTCTAGCTCTACATTCATCATCAGAAAACTTTGAATTTAAGCTCAGATATTTCTCCTCCGTTTATGAGGGTTCTTGTGGGTATTTCATCTAGACTTACTGCTCACCATGAGTGTAAGTAGATGTATTTTTTGCTACCAGGATTGATGTATCTGTGTGTTGTGATATTAAGCTCAGAAGTTCTTGCACACAGTATTCATGCCTCCGGGGAATAATAGATTGTACTTGTTCTTAGTTCTGAAAGCAGAATATCTCATAAAACCAGGAATATGCTTTTCATTAGTTTTATTTTAAAAATAGTAATATTTATAACACCCTTGGATTTCAGTTTGGATGTTCTCCTTGTGCAGTGATGTGGCTACCATGCATTTGGAAAGAATTAGCACAGTACTCTAGATTGCCATGGTGTTTCCCTATAAACAGTGCTCCTAATGCTTATTGCTTGATATGAAAATGCTCACTTTCAAACATTTTCAAATGTTATGTTGTTTGTGACTGTATATACCAGGAACTACTTGTAAAATTCCCAGGACATCTAGAGTTGTTAATCTGGATGTTTTATTAGCTTGTTCCCTGTAGGCATCAACACTGGTATTAATATTCAGGGTTTCCTACCTATTTCTTCCATCATTGTATCAAACAACCTGTTTTAATGTATGCTTAGAATAATGCTAAATTAAACCTGCTACATAAATATGTGATGGTATTTATGCTTCAGTAAAATATTGGCTCTCAAAGAAGTTTGGGATTTTTTTCAAATTCATATAGCTGCCCAATACCAAAATAATACTGCTTTTAACTTCCATTTGGTATCCATGTATATGACAAAAACTGGTGACAACTGACAGAGTAGCATTAGAGATATTCTTCCTAACAGATAGAAATAACAAGTAAATTGGTACCACATGGTCTTATGTATTCTGCTGAAAATATAGAGTAAGTCAACACAATTTGATTGTTGCTTTGGGCCAGTTAGGTATGTGATTTGCAAAGAGTAAAGAAAGTGAAGGAAGAGATATATTAATCTTTCTGTTAAAGTCATTGACAAAGTCTATGTACATTTTGAACCTGAAGGATTCCTCAGATGTTTTTAAAGTATGCTTCTTTAGAGACTGTTTTAATTTTTTTTTTGTTTTGGTTAAGGTAATCAGGATTAGGAGGGGTTAAGGTATGTTCTGTTCTTTCATGTGCACTAGTGATTATTATGCAGGCATCATGGTGGTTATCATTTTTAACTGAGAGCCTGAACTTAGAGTTCTTCTAATAGAGTCTTCTAATTGAGCATGGAAATCCTCTTTTTATGTTCTGTTTTGGGTTTTCTTTCACCTGTTATTTTTCCCATTTTTCATGTTCTGAAGCTTTTAGATTTTTGAGGAATAAGAAAGTTTGGATGGAATTATGGGTAACAACTTTAAAATTCTGAACCACAGGTCAAATCAGAGCCCTAGTAATATGTTTGTGACATTTGCATATTGGAGGAAAATTACATATTCACGGAGCAGTTACTGAAAAATATCCCAGACTGATTGTGCAGATCCTTGCTCTTTGATTGGCTAATGATAGGTTTTAGGCAATCACAGTAAAAGGAACAGTACATTATGCAGTTATTTAAAAATTAGCTTGTGCAAATCAGACATGTATAGTCAATCAGAATGCAAGGAAGTAGATACAGTTTGAGAAAAGAAATAGTCAAATTATTTCAGTAAAGTAACTACCACTGTGATTGGTAACGATTGATGTGTCTTTTTTGTAACAAAAAATCATCTTCCAAGAATTTGAAAGCATGGAGAATATCAGTGTAAATTTTAGGCCAAACTATACATAAGATTTTTTTGAATTTAGAAAAAGATACGCCAACTTTACCAGCTCCATCTACATGGCCACTTGAACAGGTGAATAGGTTTTAGTTCTGCTGTTAATGCAGAGTATAAGGTGAAAGCTTGAAGGCTTGGACACTACTTTTGTGATGGGATGTTCTCACGGTGAAGAAACCATTTCCTTTTATCTCTCTGTTTCTTTGCCTTTGAATTTATTTTTCCTGAAATTGTAACTGGGACAAAAAATCCAAATAACAACTTGAGCTAGGAAATGTACAAATATTTTAAAGATGAATTAGATACTGCTACGTTTTGTTCATTGGCCTTGTTTGTGTGGATAAGATCAAAGAAATGGTGGGTCCTAACAGCTGCTCTACAACAATTTCAGGTGGCTAAAAAACTGTGAGGACTTCCTTATCTAATCTATTGCTAGAGAGAAAGGCTGGTTTTCTCAAGAATCTTATAGATGAAAAAACATTGATTATTAGGTGCATTCCAAGAAATGTATAGCAAAGATGTAATTTGAAGGTTAATACACACACAGGAATTGACTAGATACCACTTTTATTCATATTGTGTTTGTCACATGAAAGGTGATTTAAAATTACAAGAGAATGTAATTTGTTATTCCCTTTAAATCTTCACTAGAGAACCAACATTGGTTTCTTGCCTGTCATTTTCTTGTTCACACTCTTCCTTAATTTTGTTAAATACATACTGAAAATAAAATGCTGACTGTTCAATGCATACAAAAGCATTTATTTAATTCATCCCTCTGAGGCTGATCTTGGAAAAACAGTCTTCCAAGTTCTAACTGCTGGTAAATTGTTTGCATTTTTAAATGCAAAAAATTTAGAGGCTTGCTTTTATAAGTCCCATGAACTTCGTATTTAGTGGTGTTGCCTATGAAGGGATTTCTGTGTTATTTTGAATAAATGGGCTCAAAGAGAATAGCAGCTGTGCTGATTTAATGCTCTTCACCTATTTTAATCAATTGATCATCTGACCCTCTTTGACTTTTCATTTGATAACATTGTTTAACTTTTTGTTTTTGAGATATAGCTCTACCAGAAATATCTGCCTATAACTAAATATATAAATAATGGAGATCTACCTGTATGTAGACTAGAGACAGTGAATCTCACCATGTTGTTAGATACATTATTCCAAGCATGGTGTGCACTATGATAAATGTAGCTGCTGGACCTAATATCCTTTCAGAGTTTTTTGTGGGACAAACCGCTTCAATGGTTAGACTCCAGAAATCTTACCCAATTTAAAATTTAATACTAGAGGAACGTTGTGTTCCTCCTTAGAGTTACAGAGAGACTATGCACGGAGTGTGTAACTCATCTGAAAATTCAAAGATCTGCAAAGTAAATCTAAGCATGTGGTATCATCTGCTGACAAGAATAATGAATTTGCAATATATGGACTTAAATAAGTTCTGCATGCTTATACTGAAATAATGTTCATAGATGTGCAAACAAGAGTTACAAATAATGGCTAGTTACCTCTTAACCGTTACCTTTATTATACTACAAACATCTTGCAAAATATTGTGGTTTAACCCCAGGGGCCAACTAAGCACCACGCAGCTGCTTGCTTACTCCCCTGTGGTATGATGGGAGAGAATCAGAAGAATATAAGTGAGAAAACTCATGAATTGAGATAAAGGCTTTAGTAGGTAAAGCAGAAGCCATGTACATAAACAAAACAAAACAAAAAGAGGAATTAATTCACCACTTTCCGTGAGCAGGCAGGTGTTCAGCCATCTCCAGGAGAGCCTGGCTCCATCACACAAAATGGCTACTTCGGAAGACAAATGCAATTACTCTGAATGTGTCTCCTGTCCTTTTCTTCCCCAGCTTTTATACCCTGAGCATGATGCCATGTCGTATGGAATGTCCCTTGGGTCAGTTGGGGGTCAGAAGTTCTGGCTGTGTCCCCTCCCAACTTCTTGTGTACCCCCAGCCTATTCATTAGTGGGATGATGTGAGTAGCAGAAAAGGCCTTGGCTATGTGCAACTCCTGCTCAGCAATAATGAAAATAATAATAATGAAAAGTACTTTAGCTATTTTCTACTATTTTTTTTCTTGTCCTTTCTTTTTTTTCCTCTCCCCAGGGTCTTTATGGGTTCTTTCCCAAACAGCAGAACTGTTGGTATTTAGTGCTAACAGAAGGCTCTAAATCTTCGTACTGTTGAGGGAAGTAGCATGGCCACTAAGCACATGGAGCTTTAGGTTTTCAAGAACGAGTCCTCCTTGGAAGGAAGTCCTACAGGAAGACTGCACAGAAAAGCTATATGAATTAGTTTATTCTTTCATCAGGCTATCTTCAGTACTGGGTTAGGAAACATAAAATTCATAGATAATTCTTTTAAGCCCTAGTAAAGATATCCTCTTATTTTTATTTCAAGGCCTGTTACACCAGGTGGAACATTCTTAGAAGGACTCCACACTTCCTCCAGTATGTCCCATATTGTTGTTGATTACACCAAGGAAGAATAAAATCTCAAACTTCCTTCATTTCTAAACTCAAGCTGCATCCAAATTAAGTCCACTTCAGTGGCATAAATTGGTGACAGATTTTTATAGTTAAATATTCTTTCTCTGCATTTTAGATTGATGTTATATTCACTTAAAAACATTTGGAGTACAATATGTTGTACATTAATTATTAGCATAATAGAATAACATGATTATTTTCTATATTCCTTTCAATGTTTTTATTATCAGATATCTCTAGTGAACACATGTTCTGTAGATAGATTGCCCATCACAAGGGGTTATGTAGAAAGTAACAGAAAGGGCAAATTGTGTTATTCTAGCATCAAGGAGATATGATCACAAGTGACATTCTTTGAAGGGCTTAAGTGACTGATACAGCTTAGAGTAAATTGCTATTTTAACAGTGCAAAGGTGCTGGAATCTGCTCCCTAGCACGTTCTACTGTAGTACAGCATAGTTTGACTTCCTTTGCAGTGAGCTCTGCCACTCATGCTCTTCTATGAAGACATTAAATAATGACTGAAATTTAATTACTGTTTGACTGGCAATGAACTGGCTGTGATTTATGATGGAAGGGTTTCCTATTTGTAGTTCACCACTCGTCATCATGAAGTGTTCTTGCACTAATTGGCGTTTTGACCAACATTTAGGTATTAATCCTATGTCTTGCCACAGTATTCTTGTGGGCCAGATTGGTAGTCCTCTTCTTCATCGTGGTTAGCAGCTAGGTGACTCTTGGCTTTGTGTATTGGAGAAACTCACTCCTTACTATTTCTGAGTTTTGCCGTATGTAACATAATTGAATAAAAATGAACAATTCAGGAATGACATCAAAATTTTGCAAGATGAGACTTACTGTAAAGAACTCTACAGAGAGATCAGTTCTAAATTAGAAAAATATCCATGCATGACCCAATTTCTGCTCCTGGTCTTTTTCTAAATATTCATGACATGATTTTATGGTTAGACAGTGTGTCAGGTAAAGGCAGGTAATTAAGGAACAGAAATGGAAATAATGAATAGTGCCATGATTATTGGCACAAAAAAATAGAGTTAGTATCAACAGAAAGGGATGAAAGTATTGCATGAATAACTCAGAGTCATGCAAAGCAGGAGAAAGGAGGATGAATACGAAGGGTGGGTGTCTCACCTAACACTGAGTCATTTTTGATGTATTTTATCATAAATTGGGGGAAAAGAAATGCACTTTTCTTGTTAATATTATCTTTGTTTCAGATGATATCATGTTGAAATACAATCAAAATATAAGTGCCTTTGAAAAGAAAAAAAGTCCATGACTACATTAGGTTTCAGTATTAACAAGTTAAGACTTGTTAATAATACATAGGTTGTACTTTAATTCATTTTCATAGTTATTCATACTTAATTTGTTCTTGAGTACACAGAGCCTTTATTTCAATGAATAGTATGTAAAGTCCTGTTATTGATAAAGGAAATTCTCATGCACTACAGCTCACGTTTAAGCTTTTAAAAAAAGTTGTCATTGTATAGTTCAAGAGAACATAAGATGCACAATATTTCTATGCAGTAAATTGTCAAAGACAAATGCCAATTCCATAATCATGTTTTTTTCATCAGCTCTCAACAGTGTATACAGGGTTATGGGAAAAAAATAATAAAAGAAATATGGATTTACCACTATTCTTCTTGCTTATTTCATAAAGTACTCATTAAAATCCAGTGTTGCCTACTTATTGTCAGGTTCTCCCCCTACTGTTTGTGATAGCTTTAGAAGAAAATCCTCTATATTTTCTCATTTGAAACTCCTTTATATGTAAGTTCTCCTACAACAAAGGCAAGGAGAGTAATTTTATTAAAATGTGCTATATTAGATGTCAATTACAGTTCATAATAAAGCTTGAGAACCCCCCACCCACCATTTACCACGTGGTTTTTTAGACGCTAAATGTGCATTTTAATGTAAAAGCCAAGAGCAGAGAGCTCTCCTGTTCTTCAGTGACACCAAACCCAGGGGCTCCAATATGCTGCAGCCAAATGCCTCGTAGAACGCAACATGAAAAGCTTCAGATTAACTGTATTTAGATGCACTGGTTTGATGTAACAGCAGCTTGCTTGAATTAATGTCCTGTGACAAGCCCTTCCTTGCAAACCTTTAGAAGCAAACTGTTTCTTTGTCTACATTTTAAGCTTGGCTACAGCCTCTGGTAGATTCTGCATTGTTTCTCACATACTGTTTTTTGGACAAAGTCGAATCATCATCTATGAAGGACTAACTACCCAAAGGGTACAAACCCAATTGCTAGTGGTTTATTCAGCTTTGACACTTCTCAGTGTGATCCTTACTGCCTTTTGTAAAACAAGCAGACAAGGGAAAGGCTCCAGAGACTTTCTTCTATTTATTCTGTAATAGTTTTCTTGCCACGGGAGGCTTAAGAAGATTTGTACTGCCTGCTTTCTTTTCATTAGCAGTGAGTGCAATGCTGTTGGGTAAGTTAATGTGTGAGACTATAAAAAGAAAAGCACAAGAATTGTAAAAAAAGGTGTATTTTCTCATTAATCCATTTTTAATGTTATTTTTTCTTGATTTATTCTGTATGGGGTGCAGAGAAAAATAAAGTAATGTGTAGCAGTTGAGATATTTTCAGTTGTTCTCAGCCAGACAGAGAATTAGAATCTAGCTGTTTCTTGAATGCAATACTATGCTTCACTGGTTTTTGGCAGCAGCATGTTAAAATTCTTGTTATTAGACTGACAAAGAAACCTGATTGAATTTTCAACACAATCATACTTCCTTGTCATGAAATGTAATAATATTTAATGATGTCTTTGTATTTCTGTATGCAAAAAAAAATGCATCAAGCTTTGAACCTTACTTTGACCACTATAGTTCACTAACCTTCTATACTTAAGTTACCATTAAATAATTTACTCTGTATTTCATTCTGAATGTTTACTTTAAAGAAAATTGAGCACTTTTGTTGAGAAAACCGCAAGTCTGGCAAATGGATTTGTACTTAATACACTAGCTATTTCCGTCACATTAAAATTTGACTCTCAGGATTTTGATAGTTTTGTGTGTTGTGACAGTTAATATGTAAATATTGTTATGGATTCATAGAATAGCATTTTTAAAAAATATAGAACCATAGCATGACTATTTTTTATAATTTTTCCAAAAACTCTGGGCTCCTAGCATTTTATGTGAACACTGCAGAATAAATGGTAAATATAAATTAGCCTTAGAGATTAATCCTTTTAGGAGGTTAGCAATTTGTGTCTGATGGATTTGATGGGTGGTAACTCATGCAGGACATACATGCTTTCTTCATATATGCAGAATGAACCTGATGATAAATCAGTCATTAAAGGATTACTGTTTGCTACATCTCTGAACTTTTTAATCATTGCTGCTCATAAGCAGCAAATGTAATCTACTTTAATTTTTTTTTTGTCTGGTCTATTATGCATGTTCGTGGTCTTGTCCTTTGTCCTCAAACACGCACTTAAACTACTCTTCTGGGATATAAGGAATACAATAATTACCTAAGAAAAATGCTGGTAACTCAGACGAAAGAATTATCTTTTTTTTTTCTTTATTTTTTTAAAGCAAGTAAGCCTAACAACTGTTCTCTGCCTGGTAGACAAGCAGTTCAACATTTCTAAAGAAAATCTTAGTGAAATGTATACAGGCAGGGTGTGGGTTTTTTTAAATGATAAGTTTTATTGTGTGGGTTTTTTTCAGACAGTTACTAGTATAATCTTTGACATTTTGAAATATTCATGCAGAGATAACTGTTGATAGATGTAACTCAGCACTATTTCATATTTATAGAAATCACATTAACTCCAACCACACTTGTCAACAACTCTGCACTTTTGATTCCCAGTTGCGCAAGAACTGTAGCTTGAAGCATTATCAGTATGTGATATAATTAATCAAGAAAACATTTATACTCTGTTTTATTTTTATTTGCATGCCCATTGCTACATATTACCAGGCACAGTTGTTCAGCCCTCATAAAACTACAGTCACTGCTTGGTGGTTTAATTGTATTCTATTTCTGCTGTTTTAATAAGACAGAGATATGATTCACTGGAGGCTAGCATAGATCATATCCTAAAAATGCCCTTTACTCATTAGAAGTTGTATAGGGAAATAAATCTCCTTTCTTAGAGAAACAGTTGGTTCTGAAATAGACTTTATTATAATTTTGTAAGATGCAGTTCTTTTTTTTGTCCAGAAAGTATTTCTTTTCCCATATTTGATCGTGCCAGTGTTTTATTTTTGTTGCCCACAATAGCCTAGCTATTTGGAAAAGAGAGCTTCTTGCTAAATCTGCAGATCTGCTCGGTGGTGGTACAGAGGCACTTACAGTTTGTTAATCAAATTCTGCCAGATAACTCCAAGATCTTGTTCCCTAGCAAAATAATCAGAACATCTCTGTATAGCAGAGTGAACAAACATATGTACAAGCAGCACATGAAAACGTTTTAAAAAAATTAATATCATTAATCTGTTGTCCTCCTTATGAAACGTATTAGGACTCCCACAGCTACTGACTTCTTATTCCACTTCCCTGTCTTGCTTGCATAGACCTATCTTCATGAAAAGTTTTATCCCATTCTAAGCATAGGATAAAATTCTTGCATCACTGAAGTCAATATCGACATTTAGCACCTGACTAGAGTCAATTTATCACAGTATTAACTTTATGAAATACTCCAGCTTGCAGTGCGGAAGTCAGAGAAAGAAGGGAAATTTGCTACCGTGATCCAAGCGTAAAGTTTTGGAGCCATACCCTACAGGAGTGGGCAGTGACACAGAGGTGCTTATACTTGAAGGGAATGCAGCATAATTCTGATATAGTTCACTATACTCTACATTTCAAATATTTCTGAAAATATTTCACTTAAAAGATGAACACCTTGAGAATTCCATTCATAAACTGATAAATACAGTAGTTGTATTTCTGGTGTTACAAACAGTTAAGTAGCATTTTTTTTTCCTTTTAAGGGTCCTAGCTACATACATTTTTTATAAGATATGTTATATTTATAGAAAAAAAAAATCTTTTACATGGCCTGAATATAACCTGTAATAATTTTTTTGTAGAGACTATTTTAACTGTCTCCAAGGACTCTGATCAGCATTCTTCACTCAAACTCCCATTGAGTTCAATAGGCATTTTCATGATTAAATGAACCAGTAAGGAATGTTGAATAGAGCTAGCTTATTCAAATGCAAGCAAATCTTTTAGACTGTATTTTCATCGGAGAATTAACAATCTAGATGTTACACACAGAAGAAGCCTAATCTTTTCTGTGGCATTTGGGTGCCAGAAAGATGGCATGTATGATTTTAGAGCTATTTGTTATTTTGACAATGTGTCTCCAGGCTACGCTGCACTGGATAAAACCTTAATTTTACATAACAAATAATGAAATATTGCTGCTTCACTGTCTCTCTTCACATGATTAAAAGAGATTAAATTTGCTTACCATCCCCATTGCATTAATTTCTGACGCTATACCTGCTATTGAATCCTACTGTTGATTTTTGAAATATGTGTATAGAATTTATCTTCTTCCTATAACACAGTCTCCAGTTGCACAATGAACTAAGAGGTGGTCATCTTATCAAATGTTATTGCACCATTTAAGGGAAAGAATAGTCAAGAAATTGACATATAGTGTGGGGAAGAGTTCCTAGTGTTCAACAAAAATTTTCAACTACAACCTGAACATGCCAATACTCAGATTTCAAACTTGCTTCTATCAGGAACTGCCTACCCATGTATTGGATACTCTTGCAAGAGCTGCCTTTCTTGACTTGCATATTTTGATTAGGAAACTGTTTTGTAAGGAAGAGAAGATGATAAATGGTGATCAGGTGATTGCTCTGTTAATAAGGACATTATGTGGGTTAGTGAAAGATAGATAGATAGGTTGCTGAAAGGTAGGTAAATAGGATGCTGAGGAGGAATGCTAGTTAAGGGTACAGTATATTTCCATTGATCAAAAACATAAAATTTGCTAGGTTAAGAAAATTCACAAACCAGAGTTTTTAATAAATGTGACAGGATTCATTACCTTTGGAGGTGCCAAATATATGAAAGGAATTTGCTGTTTAAAAAGAACTTTCATCGAGGAATAAATTTTCCAGACCATATGAGACAGATTTAGTGGAACCCTCTATAATTAAAAGCATTACATCTGTGGTGCTTGATGAGTTTAACAATATTGTACTAAAGAGAAAAGAGTTCTTTCAGATGTATTTATTTACTTTGGGGCATCCTGCCTGATTGTGATTAGAAGATAATGTGGCAAAAACTTCAATTACTACATCATATTATTGGGATGCTAACTTGACCTTTGAGTACAAGAAAATTCTTCATGCAACTCCTTTTTATGTAATTTCAGCTCTCCCAAATAATGGTGTAATTGGCTCTTTATCCGCACTGCGGTTTCTGTTTCAGAGCTCCTCATGGCCTACTCCTACAAGTAGTGTAAGATAGAGAATGTTTATTACTTTTATGAACAGGCCTCTACTTTCCAGGATTTATTTTTAACTCCAACTGGAGGCTACTCTTTCCACACGTATTCTGCTTATCTTTTTCTGTTTCTCTATCCTTGATTCTTCCTAAAACATTTATTCCCAGCCAGTTGTTCCTGTCTTCTTTTCATTCCTCTAGTGCTGCTTATAAGGGCAGTTGCTGTCTCGTGTTCTCTTTGTGGACTGCCATGTGCTGTGAGTACATCAATATCTTAGAGACATAGTTTATGGACTTACCATTTGTGATCAGGCTCTTATATTCTATGCCACATGACAGAAGGAGTGCAAATAGAAATGGGAATGCAAAGGAGTAATATGTGTTTCAAACAAAAGTGAATGCTAATCATCACCAAAATCAAAGCTGAAATGTACCTTTCATGAACCTGAGTCCTTTACATGAGATGAAAATATGACATATATATGTATATACATATATCTCATATAAAGATTATATATGTCGCGTATGTTTTAGATAAATAGTAAACAGGAGCAATTACTGTCTGAGAGTAACTGTTCTCACATGAATAAAGTTCTATAGAGAACTTCACTTTGTAGAAAACCATTTCAGTTAGGTCAGACAAGTCTTGATAGCTGGTTTCATGGGAACTGTTGAGAACTTTAATTCAAAGCACTATTATGTCGAGCTGCGTTACAGCTCTAGCTGCATTCCCAGATCAACAGACACTTCTCTCGCAGGCTTACTTGAAAGATTTTAGCCAGGTGTTTATCTGTGATAAGTCGTTATTGCTTCTGATATGGGAGATCCTTGGTGGCCAGCCAGAGAATCTTTGTCTAAGTCATTTGCCCTATTCAAGCATCTTTCACAATAGCTCTCTTGAATTCAGCAGATTTATATTGTTCAGGCTTGATAAGTGGTTCATTGATCAGTTTTCTTTCTATGAAGAGAGGATGCAGTAAAAAAGCTTAATCTATGCTACTTTTACTTATGCTGACTGAGAGTAATGCAATATGATACATGTATTTTTTTGTGAAGTTTCTTAGGCTAGACCTGAATGGGTACGTTTTATGGTCCATTTGACATACTCTATATATCTGTTCATACTAGAACTGATATCCTTTTTATCAAAGTCTATCTTTCATGTCACTATATAGAGATTTATTTTATGATTTTTCTGAAGTAGAGAACTGGAATGATACCCATTAACACAAAGGACAGTTCAGTCTCCCTGTCATTAGACTGATTTGGTTCAGCACCTCTTGCATGATACAGCTGTATAAATCTTTAACCTCTGTAGAAGTAGCTTTTAAATCAAGAACAATAATTGAAAAAAGAATAAATGTGCTGGAATCACTTGAGAATGCTTCTGTTCATGATGTTGGGAAGTGTCTATGAATAGTCAAGCCATTAGTAAACATCTGTGGTGATTCACGTATTTAATAAACATTTACCTGGTTTTAACTGGTCTGTCTTCATTGAATTTTCAACACACAAAAAAAGTAACCGTTTCACCTGCTCCACCAGGTGGCACATATTTTTTGTATTATATTATTGTGGGTTGATCTTTTAAAAGCTAGGTACCAAACTATAAGGTATGGGAGATGACCAAAATTACTAGCATTCCTGTGGCTTAACTCACTTACTGTTGTGCTTTAGTAAATGGTGATGTACATGTTCTTACCCAAAAAGTACACTGAAATTGAGCATCTTAAATAACATTCGTAAATTTGGACAAGGATTTTCTGTATCTGCCATATGAAGCACCTGTCGTCCTATACGGTAAAACAGGTTTGTAATAGTTGGATTTGGAATTCCAGATCAGTGTCAAGAAACTGAATTCTCTTACAGTTTATTTCTTGGCTCTAAACAGTGACCTGTGCTAGGAAAGAATGACTTTGTTTCTACCAATTTCACTGCCCAAGGTCCTTGGGGCCAGAGAAGATAAGGCTGATAGGTTGGACGGAAGGCTGTTACCTTCTCATAGTTCTGAGAGAGATAAAGTTCAAAAATATTTTGCAGCTGTAACAAAGGAGAAGAATTTCTTTGCATGTTCTGAAATTTATTCCAGGTATTACTTTGAAGTATAAATTAGTCTCCTGAAAATAATTATCAGAGAGCTTTCTTGGCTGGGAGAAGGATGAACTATATATATATATATATATACATATATATATATATATTTATATATATATATATGGCTTACTGGGCATGGGAATGAATGGCAGCTAGAGAATCTGCTCCTAAGAAAACTAAGACTGCAGCCCATCAGGACAGGTTTCTGGCACTGTTACCACTCTTGAATGAATCTGGTTTTACTTGCTGTTAGGTATATTAATTAGCATTCATTTTTTCTTCAATCAGGCCATTTTCTTCTTGATATATCAGAAGTACTTTTACTACATAGACATCTTGTTATAGTCTCCTAGCAACAGAAACTTTTCCTAAACTGACATTTGCAATCTCAGGAGTTCTGTGTCCAAATTACTTTGAATAGCCTTAATTTTCTAGAGTTTCTAAAATTTAATCAATCTTATCTTTTGTTAGTTTGATTTTCTGACAAAAGCATATGATTAAGTTATTTCCTGAGCCTTGATTGGAGTATCATCCCAAATGTGAGTATTTCAGATCGTGGCACAAATAAAATATCTCAACCCATTCTGCCTGCATCTTGAATTAGTCAAGTTACTAAGATACATTGGTTCTCAAGCATCCTCAGAATCAGTGATCTTCAAGAGAACTCCAGTTATTCTTTTAACTGACGGAGAACCTCTGCAGTTACTGTTAATCAAAGCCATTGATCATTGTTAACAAATTTTGTACCAGATGGTCTCACTGCCTGACATTTGGAAGTGGAAATGGAAGGAAAGTTGAAATATCTATTTGCAAACTTCAGAATACTTTATGTGGTCATAAGAGTGCTCTGTTACACATCTAAATACATAAATTAGGAAGCAAACCTTGGAAGCAGGAAAGACACAAAGTATTTGTTTATGCAAAACCAAAGTGTATCAGTAGAGAGTGGTGACAGTTACAGATCCAGATCATACACAGTGCAGCAAGTGGCCCACTGAATACTCTGCAGACACTGACAGTTTTTATGCTCTGAGACTGGCTCCCATATAGCTGCCTGGGATTACAAATAGACCTGAAACTGTTGGCATCATCATTAATTTGTATGCGGCAAGTACATGTACAGTATACACAACAGAGTTGCCCTGAACCCTAAGGTCTTAGTCATGTGTGCTGTAGTCATGTCCAAAATTGACTGTTGTGCAGAATTCAGATTACAGCACCAGTTTTGCAAAGGTATCTGATGTTTGGATACTCTGGACAAATTTTTTTTTTTCAAAATATTCTAGGATCAGTATTTCAGGAAGAAAAGTGATTAAGTATGGGAAAATTTAGAGGCGTGTTAACCCTCGGATTGGACATCCTCATAGTGATCTCTGAGTTCACCTCAATTCATTGATCAATAAAGCCATTGAATGGCTGAATTGCTATGTTGGTTGCTTGCTTCTTCTGGTCTCTAATGGTCTTTATGCAGTCATAAACCTTCCATTATTTCTACAGGATTTCAGTTGTGCTTGCCTCTGGAACAGCCTGTATATTACCAAAGAGTATGTACTTCCAGAGTGTGAATCCATTAGTTCATATATATCATTTTATACACATATATAAACAGGTATTTAATGTAGTACTGGATATGGAGGAGTTGTACTTCTGCAAATAGGTTCGTAGGTTTTCATACATTTTTATTACCATGGTGTAGACAGCAATGAATTTTTTCCCCGTCCCCTGTTAAACTTCTAACTCCCCAATTAAAAAAAAAAATAATAATAAAAAAAAAAAAAAATCAGTTCCTCACTCTAGACAATTTTATCAGGCACCAGTTGCTGGCACTAAATTAGGTGTTTCCTCCTCATGGATTGGTACAAAGCAATAGATATTTTTAGCAAAGTGTATGTAGTGCATGTATTAATATGACAGTATTGGGGTTTTTTTCTAGACATTCTACCTGCTTCATGTCTGGGTTCTTCTTATTTCTTTAATTTAAGTGCCATTTGGTCTACTGCTTCCCTGGGATTCTGACACCACTTTTGGTCTGCATAGTCCTGATTATGGTCCATGCAGCTCAATTTATTTTCACAGATACTGCAATCACAGTAACAGGCTGTCTCTTGGTTATATGCATGGCATAAATACCACTGTTTTATATATGAAGATTCATTGTGTTCTGTATGTAATAAGGTTGTGGTAATAGTCTGTGGCTTTCTGAGTCAAAATGTTTTAATGTGGGAGCCAGCTATCTGTGACGATGTCAACTTGAGGGTGAGCTGGTTCCAGCAGACTCAACAATTATTTTTTGCTGATGTCTGTTTGGAATAGGTTTAGAATCGCATGGGGATGAAATGCAGTTATTGCAATGTGGAAAAACCTTCACAGTTTATATGTCCTTCTTAATTCTTGTGTTTTATAACCTTCTTGGAAGAAAAGGGGTAGAAATGTGTTGTTGTAGACCTTGTATTTCCATGGGATAAGTGTAGAAGGAATGGAAATTAGTGAAGTTCATGCTCATGTAGCTATCATAAGCTCCAAGCTCTTGCTACATTCTTCTGCAGTTCAGAAATTCTGTGATGCTGAAACCAGAAAGCCCTGTTTAATAAATAAGTGTTTAATGAGGAGATGGCTACTACAGATGAAAGTAGGTGAAATATTACAGCATTGATCCATGAACCAACTCCCTCAGGCCTACTTCTTGCTCACAGCCTTTCATTCCTCATGGTTTCTTGCAGCATCTCCTCTTGAAATCTTCTTTCTCTCTGACCAAATGACCACTTCTAGTTCATTCTGAGGTAACAGCCCTAGATTCCATCCCCATACTTACGTAGGTCCTCTCAGGACAAACTGTGCTCCTAATAGCTGTTTCAAATGTGGACAGGAGACTTACAGGTCATGTCTATAGTACTTAGGAAAGAACTCCATAGTTCTGAGAGAACTCCACATTTCTTGCCTGTTTTGTCTGTAGTACCTTTATATTGTTAAACCATGTGACCAGAATGACAGTGTCCTCTAGACATGCCCAGTCATCATCAGACTTCCACCTGACATTTGCCTCTTCAGAAAGTCCTTGGTGTAAGTAGAATGCACATATGCCAGCACAAAACTTCCCTCTTTTAGTGTCCAGATACTCCTAATATTTAGAATTTATTAAACCTTCATCTCTGGTTTCTTTTTTTTTTTGTATTAATTACAGGGAATCCAGCAATACTAATTCGACCATTGTTCATATGAAAAAAGATGATCTTTATAATATAAAACTTTGAGGTCTGTGCCTCTAGAAGTATGAAAGAAGACACAAGTGGTGTTTCTATAAATTCAGGAAAAATAGTTACCTAGGTATTAAGACTTATATTTAAATGCATATTTTTCCATTTTGCTGTAGAAAATAAATTAGATATTGGTTTCTGATCCAGATGCATGTTCTCTTTCAGTCTTTCTTTTTGAAAGTACACTGTATATCTTGGGAGTTGTCCTAAGACTACGAATTCACAAAGGACTCTCACATTATCATCTGTGTAAGGAATAATAATGTAGTCCTTGCAAAGATTAGTAATTAACTTATTGAAAGATAATCTTTCTCATGGAAATTAACCGCTGAGAAAGTTATCTAATAAAATCAACTGTCAGTTCCTGAAATATGGGGTTATCTCTTTATGCCTGACTCCTGTTTCTGCCATGATACTTTATTTCCTTTTGAAGCCATATAACATAAAGAACCCCTGATCTGTTTGACATTTTTCTGAAGATGTTTTTCTGAGAAGGCTAATTGTTTTGATTGTGAATACTGTTCTGAAATATTTTTTTCTGCCTCTTTTTGAACATCTCTTTTTAAGCATGGTAATACTACAGCTTAGCAGTTTAGCTGTTGTTTTGGCCACAAGTATCTTCCTGTTGTTTTCAGTTCCAAACAGAACATTGTGTTCTATGTACCTGATCTGTTATTTACATTGAAAAACTAGCTATGAGATGGAGCTGTCAGTCTGAATTTGCCTTTAGAAGTCACGGGATTTGGTCAAATATCCATGATTAGCTGCTGACTTTCTTTTTTAAGTACTCAGTCTAATTGCTACTTACATTTGATATAGAGGACAAATAACAATGAACTCAGATCATTATTTGATTATTGATGGCCTTTGTAATGATAATGGACCATACAGTAAAGTGATTTAGGGCAGGGAAGTTTAATACCACCAATAATATTAAGAATAATAATTTCATCTAATTTGTAACAGGCTTGGCAGTTGCAAATAGTATTTGTGATGTTGCTTTTTATAGTGAAGTTGTTTATAACTAATTTTGCATGATATGTTTAGATGGACTGATTTAAGCCAGAGTTTTAAGAATTCTTGCTTAAAGTTGAAAATCGGGACTCCCCCTCTTCCAGTATTTAAAAATTATGGTTCTAGTCCAACAAAGCTATAAACTGAGCAATAACTATTATTTTTGTGAGTAATCTCACTCATTTCAACAGCATCTTTCTTATGAATAAGAATATGTATTTATAATAAGCCCATATGTAGTGCATGTATCCCAATATGGCATGTGGGGTAAAGTAATACTTGAGTCACTCTCAGTGATAACTTTCATAGTGTTAATCATAAGACATTTTTGGAATTCTTGACTGCATTAACAGAATTCTGTCTGTGCCCAAAGCATTTTTTAAAAAGTATTACTGTTTGGTGATGTAGGAGCTCACATGCCATAAATCTTAATTTTGGCAAGTTCACAGAATCATAAAATCACAAAATGGTATGCATTGGAAGGCGTCTCAAAGGTCGTCTCATTCCAGTGCTCCTGGGAAGCAGGGAAACCGTTCATTAGACCAGATTGCTCAGAGTTCCATCCAACCCGGTCTCAAACACTTCCCGGGACGGGGCACCCACAACTTCTTTGGGCAACCTGTTTCACTGCCTCACCACACTCAGAGTGAAGAGTTTTTTCCTCATGTGTAGTCTAAACCTGCTCTCTTTCAGTTTGAAAACATTCCCCCTTGTTCTGTCACTACATGCCCTAGTAAATAGAGTCTCTTCATCTTTCTTGTAGGCTCCCTTCAGGTATTGGAAAGCTGCAAGTAGGTCTCTTTTCCAGGCTGAACAATTCTCTTAGCCTTTCCTCATTAAGAGAGTTGTTCCATTCCTCTAATCAATTTTGTGGCCCTTCTCAATAGGTCGATATCCTTCCTGTGCTGGGGACTCCAGAGCTGGATGCAGCACTACAGGTGGGGTCTCACCAGAGCGGAGTAGGAGGACAGAATCACCTCTTTTGACCTCCTGGTCACACTGCTTTTGATGCAGTCCAGGATAGGGTTGGCTTTCTGGGCTGCAAGCCCACATTGCCAGCTCATGCCATCTCTCATCCACCAGCATCCCCAAGTCCTTCTCAGCAGGGCTGCTCTTGATCATCCTGCAGCCTGTGTTGACACTGGGTGTTGCCCTGACCCTGGTGCAGCACCTTGCACTTGGTTTTGTTAAACCACGTGAGATACCCATGGGCTCATTTCTCAAACTTGTCCAGGTCCCTCTGGATACCATTCTGTCCTTCAGGTGTGTTAACATCGTGACTCAGCATGGTGTCATCTGCAAATTCGCAGAGGGTGCACTCAGTCCCTTTATCTGTGTCATTAATGTAGATATTAAATAACACTGGTCCCAGTACAGACCCCTGAGGGACACACTTGTTGCTGATGTCCACAGGGACTTTGAGCCATTGACCACCACCGTCTGGATGTGACTGTCCAACCTATTCCTTATCCATCTAACAGTCCATCCATTGAATCCATCTCTCTTCAATTTAGAAAGAAGGATATTGTGGGAGATTGTGTCAAAGACTGTTGGTTAAACTGTTCGAAGACTTTTTACTTAGGCTGAGGGGGCAGTTAATCAGTTCAGTAAGGCAGAATGTGGTATTGGCTTATACTTTTCAAAGTGTGCTTGAAGGCATATTTTTATTCCTTAGGAGGTAAATTCCCACTCAAACACCAGAGTGTGACAAGTTTTGATTTATTGAGGTTTGGCACAGTTAGGGAAGTGGTAAGAAGATATCTTACAAAATACACCTTCTCCATCACAGAGTCATTGACTTCATTCTGTGGTGCAAAGTATAAAATTGTTCAAAGCAGTGATGTACTTTATTCATTGAGAACATGACATTAGCAGGTGCTGTTGATGCAAATTAGCATCCCTGATATTTTTCTCCTTTTCACAACACTATAGTTGATTATCAACTTGCCAAAATGTTAGTAAGGCTCTGAATACATAACAAATCAATATCTTCTGTGTAAGATGTCTGGAAATTGAACCCCCCTTTTTGTAGCTGCTATGAGGACACCCAGACCTGGAACAGCTGTGATTTTTTTTTAATATGAATCGCTGATTCTTATGTCACTTTTTTGAATTGATCTGCTTATGTGGCCCTTTATATTAAGATCATGCTTTTCAACTTGTAGAGATTATCCTATTACTCAATTGAAAAAAAAAGATAATAAATTATAAAGCTTGAAAATACCAAGGAATAGTCATAATTAAAGTTATGGAAGCTTAGCAAAATCTTCCCAAAAAACAAGACAGTGAGATTGGTCAGATCTTTTGTGTTCTTTTTCCTTTAAAATCTGTAGTTTCTTGTCTTGACTAGAAGAGCATTGCTCAAACTTACTTTAAAGAATGCCATGCTATCAAATCATTAGTTTCTCTGAAACCTGGCATGATACATTTCCCTGTATCTTTATATAGATGCGTGTTGAGTCAATCACTTTGTCACTTCTTCTACTATAAAAATATCATTGTAATTCACAGTGAAGATACTATTGGGAGAGCTGTGATATTCCTGTGTTTGTACAGTTATTGTACCTCTGAACTTCATATCTTAAAAAAAAATTAATTCACATAAAACTTCATGTCAAATGTATGAAACTCTAAATATTTGTGGAAGAAAAAAGTTTTTAATTCAGAAGAGGTTTTGATTGAAAAAAATAGATTCTCAAAATGAAATTTCTTTATTGTGTTTTGTAAAATTGGATTTTATTGTGTCTTAGCACTTAGCACTTACCCCTGTAGAAACATTCTTCATGAGAGTATAAGAAAAGAAGGCCGTTTTATGTATATAAGTAGTCCGTCTGTTCATGGGAAAAAATGTATTGTACTTCCATATTTTTATTTCATATTTAAAGTTAATATTTCTATTGTTATCAATGGCAGGTATATACTTTGCCAATAAAATAAAAGCATTATTTTTACTCCTGTGATAACTCAAAAAACTTGAATAGCATTACCAATTTGCAGGCATATGATTTGCTTAAATTTGGTGCCCCTGAATTTTGTGTTCTGCTGATTAAGCAGCAGACCTACAATTATCTGACAGAGGCTGCCTTCTTGACATTTTCCAGCTTATTTTTTCCACAAGTGGAGCTGTGTATTTTGCATAAGATTTAGATAATCATGTAAACTAGTTGCATCACTGAAGTATTTTTATTTCAAATTCAAATACATTGAAGGTTGCATACATGAGCTTAAAATAGATTTTGCAGATCTTCTCATCTAATATCTATCTTCATCTGATTTAAATTGTTCTTGAATCTCTTTCCTTCACCTTCTATATCAAGGCAAAATCTATTTAAATTTAAATATACAAAAATATGTGAGCCATTTAGAATCTATCTGCAGAAAATAGTGTATGATATTTAATCCACTTTCTTTTCTTCCTTTTAACATATGTACTGCATCCTCACTCCCATGTTATGTTCAGCATTAGGCAGAAATATTTGGAACAGCTCTGCTAGGGTAAAGCAATGGGACTCTTCCAAACAGCTAATTATTTGTACAAGTGTTGAAAGGTTTGGTGTCCTTGATGGTTAGACTTTCTGGTACATTTTTCTCTGACAACACCAAGTACACTCTAAAATGACTTATAGTCCTTTCCTTCCTAAGGGTTAATGTTAACAACTAGTGAAAACTCCATTTTCTTAAGATTCTGGTACAGGATCTTAGAAACTGCTGTCTATTTTCTTATAGGACTAAAATAGAGATTTACTGAACTGTCAGGTACTGTAAATGCTAGCTGTATATCATTCTTAATTCAACTCAGGCCAAAGCATTTGGTATATAATATAGTGCCTTAGGTTGTGCACACACAGAAAATTTTACAGGTGAGTATTTGTCTTTAGCTGTCAACCCAGATCCATCATCATATATCCTTATCACTTCTAGCAATGACGTTGGAACATCTTGAGCAGTAGTATACTTACTGTGCAGATATAATATATGGTAGTAACCTCCCCATGGAGAGTTTCAAAGGTATAGCCACCTCACCTAAGGATTAAAATAGGTTACTTCCTTCTTACATCATAAAAAAGCCTAGTTTTTATTAGTGCTTAACATGAACTCTCCTTGTTGTGAGAATACAAAGGTGTCCTCATACTGCACTGAGAGCAATAGGAAAGCCTATAAATAGCCTTTAGAAAAGGTTGTGCTAAATTAGTAACAAAAGAAACGTACCCAGGGAATTCAAGTTCTCGGATTAATTTCATATCTCGTAAACTGAGCAAAACAAAAAACAACATGTTCTAAATCACACATTTCTTAATTTTTTGAAAGAATACCAGGCACTGAAAGCCAGGTTTTGGAAGCTATTTGGATGCCCAAAGATCAAACAACACCTAGCTGCTTTGACAGGTACAGAAGGAGTTGGCTTTCAGTTTGTGCCAGACACCTAACTTGGCTCCTTTGGTTAATTATACAAAGCATTTATCTGTATTTTGGAGCACCTATTAAAATGTATTTTTAAAATTTTGCTTTTAATCTCCCCATTTGAAATCACTGTGTGAGCCACTAATGTGTTTGAAAATCTGGTCCCTATTACAGTCATTGAACTGTCAGGAAAATTGTATTCCATTTGTTAGAGTCTCCTAAGTGTACTCCAGTGCACTCCAGTGTAATGTTCTCTGCACTCGAACTGTCTTTGTGCAAATGGAGGTTTGAATGAATTTTGTGATTTTTGAAATGATCAGTGCTAATTGTTGGTACTACAAGAAAGAGAATCTTGTAGAGCAGGTAAAGCTGTCACTAGAGGTGTGAACTATTCAGTATTCATAGGTTAATTGTTCTTGGTTACTGCTAGGTGCAGAAGGTTGTTGGATTTGGTTTCAAGATAATTTGATTGCTTGTCCAACAGATAATTAAGTAAAGGCATCAAACTGATGTCCTATGAAATACTGAGCAGTAGTTAAATAGCAAAGACTTTGCAGTGGTAATGGTTTGTCCAACACACTACTGTAAAAGTAACTGTAAAAAAAAATTATATACAAAAAATCATAAAAATGCATGTATGTTAATTGTCACTATTCAAATATTGATAAACAGCTGCAATTTTAATTCCTAGGGTTTTTTCCATGACTGAAAAAAACCTAAGGTTTATAATCTGTAAACATTTTAGAAACAAGAAAGTTTATAATTTCTGGTAAAAGATATGCCTGTTTTTAACTAATACCCTTTATTATCCATATAAAGTTTTCTAATGAATAGAAGATGAGCTGAACAGGAGACAATGAAGAAAAGAGCGTATCTTATTAAGTGCAAATGTAGTTCCTTTGCTCTTTTCTTTGTCTGTGTTTTGTTTTTGTTTAGTCAAAGAATAAAGACTAGAACCAGTAAACAACTTTTGCAAGTATGTCTCTAAATAAATGAAGACAATAAAGAAGAATTATTTGACTTTTAATGTAGCATAGAAATTAGAAAGAATGTATATGTAAGTGTAGTAACACTTAGAAGATAATTTCTTAAAAATCTTATTCCTCAGGTATTTTGTTAAACCCTTAATTGACCCTCTGAAAAATCAGAAGGATAAAACCTTTTCCCTGCCATGATAGTGGATTTTCACACCTGCATTACATAATACAAAGCAATTTTGTAAGCTCAGAAAAAAAAAGTCAATTCTTTCAATTGTTCTTCCTAAAATTATTTTTGTGATGTTCTGCTGGTCAGACTGACAAACTGATATAAAACCTGTTCTTCGTCTGTACATGTTCCTGGGGGACAGTATGCCCACATCTTTCCAAACAAAAGGGGGAAAAAAAACCCTTGTAGAACTAAATGAAGTGAAAAGTATCAGAATAAATCTCATGCATACTAAGCTGAAGATTTTGATATTTCATTAGTTTTACAACTGAAATTAGTAACGTTGCCTTAGAGACTGAGTAAAGCTTGAAAATTTAAGAGAAAAACACTTAATTTGATGGAGTCTTGAAAGGGAAACGTTGAAAACTAAGAACAAAGAAAATGCTGAAGCAATCTTAACAGTAACATTTATTTGTTTGGGTTCTCTTCCCATAGATGTATTTCAGATCCAAGGAACATAGGAAATGAAAATAGATGTAAGTTTTGAAAAGGAAGCTAAAAAGCTCCATCCTTTCATTGAAATAATTGGAAATCCAAGCTCTACCAAGACAAAGATGAGTTAGGATGGCTAAGCAGGTGTCAGCTCAAGCAGGCATTGGGAACTCACACTTGCAGAAATGAAAGGAGTTAATCAGCTCTTGTGTGGAGATCTCTGACATTAGTCAGCTGTAGATACACAAATTTGATTGATGGAAATAATTTTATTAAAATAACTAATTGTAATTATAAATCCAAGACTAAATCAGCAAAGCTTTTAGTGGAAGACACTATCCTAGGGAAAAAGATATGTTTTCTATATTATTTAGCAAATATGAAGGTCCAAGATTAAAGCTCAGCTGAATGACATCCACGTGTCCAATTTTGAAAATAAAATTCAACATTTTGCATGGATATCTCTGACTTTCTCCTAATTCAAGTATTTAGGCAGTATAAAAGGGGAACTAAAATTAAGATTAAATGTTTTAAATGGCTGAAATAATACTCATGTTGGCTTACTTTGAAAATTATTTTGATGACTTTACCTCATTTCATCTTTGCCTGAATAAAAGCAACAGAGTAAACTGGTAAATAATAATCTAGTACAAACAATATCCAGCTGATCTCAGAATGGTAAGTAATGCTGCAAAGCAGCTGTAATTCAACTTGTAAGGAAATAAATTAAGAAAAGGTTAGGAAGATTTATTTACTTTTCTGTGAGTATTCTTGCTTATGGGGTGTATACCTGACCTTAATATTATTTTGTCACAACCGCCTTGTATTTTACTGAATGCTAATGTTTAGAGATGGAAGGTGTACTCATTTTAAGCTGTGAGAATTTCAGGACAGATGGATATACAGAGAACATCACTGACTTGCATTCTTTGAACACCATCTGGTTAACGAATATGAGAAGGACAGAAGTAACATATGTTGCTTGGCTGGCCCTGTGTCTTGTTAGGAAACACATTAGACTGGCATGATCCAGGGATGCGCACCTTCAGTGTTCCAGGAACGGTGAAGATTTCACAGATGTGAGTAATTCTCACTAATAGTGGAGGCAGCTATAGGGATATTTAACAGTGCTACCAAAATCCCAAACAGTTATTGACCTCTGAAGCTCATATATGTGGAAAATGCAGAGTGGGATTTCTGAATTCATCTTGCCACACTGAGTGCATCCAGATTCTTTTTTACAATAACTGAAGGTCAATTATTTTTCCCAGCTGTATCTGAAAGTAGGAAGAAGTCATTGTCAGAATTGGTAGAAGGAAAAACATGGTTAGACTGTGTAAGGCAAACTTTGTTCTTACTGCTCTGCACATTGTGGAGTCTGGTTCCTTGGCAAACTGGAGCTGAAGATAAAAAGAAAAACATGTTGCAGTGGGAAAAAGATGGATAAAGTTTGTGCTCCTACTACCCGAGTTATTTTATGCTTTTTCCTCATCCTCTTAAACCTTTTTCCGAAGGTCAGATCAGCACAGACATATTGTGCTCCCACAGCACAGACATGGCTCAATGCCCAAAGCCCGAAGGCACAAAGTGGGGTGAAATCAGCCTCTGTCTAACAGCTTGCTGGTAAATTCATGCCCAAAGGTAAACGAATCTTAGCAAAGATGTAGAACAAGTGTACTCATTTTAGGAGTCTCTCCCTAATTAGCGAGGCACCAATGTCAACCTTTACTAGGCACATTGGATTACAAAGAAAAGATATGTGAGGTCAGCTCAAGACAACTATTTCATAAGAGTGTGATTTGATTAAGGTCAGGCTGTGACCTAGCTAGAGGGGGCCAGAGATGGTCTGGACAGTTTTACCATTAATTTAAGTGTGAGCACAGTCTTCTGCCAGCCTATAATCTTTATCATTTATAGTTTGTGATTTCATTATTATAGCAAGCTGTTTGCTGAAGCTCAGAGGCAGAATTTTTATTGATTATTATATAGCTAGTACTTTATCTTGGCTTCTTGTATAAATATGAGCTTGTTTATTAGCTGTCAAGCAGCCATGCACTCCAGTATACAAATAGCATTAGGAAAAAAATGCATTTAACTTTTAAAAATCTAAATTCACTTCCTATGTAAAAATAAATTTGCTTTGAAGATTGTTAGTATTCAGTAAATTAAGCTGTTCCATTTTTGTCAGGCTTTCACTTTACTACTTTTTTAACAAGATAAAATATCCGTTGAAAATGCAATCATAATGAAATGGCACAGTACAAATAGATGACTTTCATCATAATACACTGTTTTTAGAAATGTTCATAATTTAAACAATTATGTTTCTTGACTTCTTGCCAATTAAGTTTAGTCATCTAGGGGCTGTGAATTTTAATGAGAAAGCTGAATGGTCTTTTGCAGATAAAATCTGTTGGCAGGAACACAGCCAAACAGGGAAAGGTATAATCTCTTCTTTTCCCCTTGTTTCTTGAAGTATCATAAAAAAGATAAGAGGCAAAAATGAAGTGGCAGGAGAAACAATACAACTGTGCAGAAAGTGCTTTACAGCTTTATGTAGGTTGAATATATTTAAAAAACCTTTGCTTACTGCACCTTGAAATAAGCATTATAAGTTCAAAAGATACAAGAAATGTTAAACACACCCATGAGAAAATTAAATTGAGAAGCAAACCTTAGCCAATAACTGTTACACTGTGATTATTCAGACAGTTCTAATGAACCTTTTCAGAAAAATTTTGGATCCAGAATCATAAAAGAAAAAAATAAATAGGAGTGACATTAGATACTTCAGTTGATAAACTGTGGTCCATGCATCTACCTTTCAATGGACAAACCAGAATCCCCCTGGGGATTAGAATTAGATTAGCTAAATGCTTAACAGCTGTCTCACAGGCATGAGACTAGATAAAGCAACCAAGCTGTAAATCTGTGCAAACTGCATGAAAGGCTACATAATGCAAATTGATTAGTTTAGGACTGGCATTAATGTGGTTGTGAATAAAAATAACCCACCAACAAATCCTCTCCTAATTTTAACAGCTACTGAAGAGAAAAACTTAACAGATGGATCATTATGAGGTATGAGTCTACAATGAATTTACATTGTGATCAAAGAAAAAAACTGAATTACTAATCCCCATGAAGAAAGAGTTCTAATCTCTCTGCAGAAAAGCAAATATTTGAGGTTTTAACTTGGATTAATAGGCAGCTTTCATGGAATACCAATGCCCTCTGCATTTTTTAAAAATGAGAAATATGAACACCTATTGATTTATATTCAAGGATGAAGTGTCGGATGTGATACACATCTCAGTAGACAGATCATAAGCTACTGAAATGTGACCTACAGTACCTATTAGGACTGATTAATTTTCTGCAGTTTCAAGATCATAATATTTAAAATTTAGAATGGTAAGAACACTGATCTAACTATTTTAATTTCTTAAATCTACAGAATCTGTTTCATAATATTTTTGTCTACTTAAAATTGTCTGTCCTTTATTCAGTTGAATTTTATTACTGAAAATAAATACCATTTAATGAGTGCTTTATTCGTAAGACATTTGTTAGCTGTAAAATTTTATGTCATAAGCAGTCAAGATATAATAACCATGAGATGATAAAAATACAGTAAGATCAGTGACCTATATTCTTTCTTTAAATGTTCTCCCTTCATATCATCTTACTGTTTATCTATGGACTACTACATTAATATTAATGTAGATTTGTTCTGTTTTATATACTGAAAGAAAGAAGTTTCATGAGATTATGGGTCTTTGGGCTTCAGTGAGACTAAAAACAACCTACTTTGTATGAAGCGCTGAGTTCTCAAAGGTTTGGGAGCCAAGTAATATACCTCTGTGATGTTTTTGAATGCATATACATTGAAAATGATTCTACTTATTTTTAGAGTCAGACGGAAGTCATATAGCCATAGTTTGCATAAAAGGAAAGCCCAAGGTCGTAGGTGAGATGTACTGAATGAGGTGTTAATGGGGCCACATAGCTTCTATTTGGGAGAGAACATGCAGAATAAATTTGTGTACAGGCTTTCTCTGTATAGTTCCATAAGTGTCCACAGCCACAGGGCATGTAGTCACCTATCTCTCCTACATGCACTGAGAATCCACAGTCTAAGAGTTTCTCTGCTTTTAACCCTGAGAGGCATGATATTGTAGTATGTTTTATGTCTTTTTAATACAGGGTACCGTTGTAATAAAGCACCTGTAATTCCAATTCTAAAGGCAATCTGCTATGTATATGATACTTAAATGGTCATTTGACTCAAATCAGATTTCCCTCAGTGATAACTGTAATGACCGGTCTGTGGAGAGTCCTGGTCTCTCTATTCCAGCAGGCACTGTATTAATACAATATTTCAGTTGTTTTCATGTGAAGAAAGAAGTACAAAGTTGTATTTCAACTTTGTATTTCAGAATTTCTGTCAGTGTTTTTGTGACATGGGAAGAAGCTGTTTATTTTGGATTGTAACTCATGAATGAAAAAATGTTACAACCTTATTGAACATGACAATTAACGTTACTACACACCAAACCTTATTCTAATCCTTTAGTTTGATTATTGTGTACTGAACTTGCTCTTGAGGAAAAAATGTAGTCATCTTCTTCTCAGAGGAGTGCTTAATCCATCAGTATGCTAGGTAACAGCTGGGTATATGAATTCTTGTTTGCTGTATTTTGGAGAATAATGGTAGTAATTCAAGAATTCAGTACAAATTAATGAAGGTAGTTCATTGAGATAAAACTGAATTTTGGCACAGAGTTCATACAATTTGGCATTTATTGCAAAAAACCCCAGACAACCAACATTCCCCTCTCCCCTGCACCGCCCCCCCGCAAAAAAAAACCCCAAAACCGAACAAACAGCCTCAAAGGAGAAAAAACTAAAATAATAGAGGATTTGTGCAAATGAAATGATATGTTTTGTTCCGAAGCATAGACTGTGCATTTGTTATTTCAGCACATGCAACAAATAACAGTAAAGGCCATAAAGTGCTGTAGCCTCTTGCAATTTTACATTACTTGACTCACTGATTTTCTGTAGCAGTGAATTGCACAGGTAAATATAGCTCAGAGATTATTTTCCCCCCATCTTTCCCAAGAATCAGTGATTTTTTTTCCTGTTCGCAGAAGCTCACTGTTTACAGTTTTATATCATCACTGCTTTCTTCCTGGTTAAGCTTTCCGATCAAGCTATAGGAAAGTAATGGAAAACTACAGGAAACATAATCCCATTGCAGCTCTCCATGTCCTGAGCCCATAAAGTACGAAGCATTCAGGCCATGCTACAAAGAAATTGAAAGTGGACTTACAGGAAGTTATTTCCTAAATATAAGGCCCTTTTACACCAGCCCCTTTTTTTAAGGGCATGCTGATGGAGTCCCAGCAACAGACTGAGATTTATAAGTGATGGGTGGTATCTCATCCCTAGCAAAGGAAGCTAAGGAAAAAAGAAAAAATCTAATGTTATCACTAAGTCTTTAACAAGTGAATGAATGCATTTGTTCTCTTATTAAATCTCTTATTTTGCTGAAATCTAATGAGACTTGGTATTGGGAAATCAATCAAGGTATCATGTGGGAAGACCTGGAGCAAAATACGGACATGCTTATGCACTGCTTTTTAAAAGTTCCTATTTGCTTAACCCAATACTACAGCAAAAAAAGTACTTTACTGATGAGCAAATTGCTGCAGTGAAAAAGTGTGGTAAATGGCAAATGAAAAAATAGAGTTTGTCCTCTGCTGAAAGTGAGGGAAGACATGCACAAATAAAAAAAAAATATGGAGTTTTTTACAGGAGCATATACATTTGAAGCCTTTCCTCCCTTTCTGTTCTTCCTTTGGTTTTATTCCTTATATGGTCTGTGACTTTCTTATACCTTCTTGTTATTTTCACAGCATGTGGGACATTTGACATATATCATATACAATTTTTTTTTTTTTCTCTCTATACTGTCCTAAAATCAGCTCTAGCCAGCTGTCAAGCTTTCATTCTTTCAGTAATCCATACTGGACCATTTGTGAATTGTAGTCCGAGGGCTTTTGGTTTCATCCTGTGCCTTTACTCTCTGAAGTTTCTGCCTCGGGCTTGTTCTCTTGAGGGCCCTTGCTACACTTTAATCTCCTGTGTCTTGTCTGTCATGTGCAGGAGGAACATAACTGTATCCTCAGTTAGTTCCTGGTATCAGATTTCTTTCTCCCAAGGCTTGCAGAAGCTTCCACATGCTTTCTATTCTGAGGAAAGGTGGAAAACAACCTATACTTCTCACAAAGTTTCTGAGGACCTTCATCTTTCTTCTTGATTGTGCATCACATAGACGGTAACTTGGAGCTCTCTGTTAAAAACATTTTGAAATCTGACTTTTTACGGGAAGGGATTATTCAGCCATTTGCCGCTGTTGCTGTGTGGCATCAGGTCTGCCATTGCAGCTAAGTTTGAGAGGATGGTCTAATAAAAGCCAGCTCTCGTATCTGTCTCCTCTCTTGTTAAAGTCAGTGATATTCTAGCATTGACTTCAAAGTCTGATAAGTTGCATACTGGATACAGCTTGCTGAGCAAAGGCCAAGAAGGAGTCTTAGTGAAAGAGGGTGTTATAAAAGGGGTTCCTGCTTGTTGCTTGATACTTTCATTCTATACATGTTGACAGCTCAAAACAGCAGTTTCTGTGCCTCAGATGCTTGTTAGCTAACTGTGTACGCTCCCATGTCACACATACCTTAAAGTGACAATTTATGGTCAAAGAAATAGTAGTTACAGCACCTCTGAGATCCCTTCCACGCATGTATCATTTTGTGTTCTCAGTTAGGATGACCATGAATTCACCTCTGTGAGCTGTCTTCTATATGTGAGTATTAAAAATAGATAAACCTTTAAGGAGTAATGCTGAAGTTATGAAAGTATGCTCGTGTGAAAGCAATTGATAGGAAATGGAGATTGTGACTAAATGAGAGGTTCTGTTCTACAAATATATTCATCAAAATGTGTCATATGCTGATAGATCAGAAAAATTGATGTTCTAGAATATATTGAAATACGATAGACTTAACATTGTTTCCTTGTGCATACCTATCTGTAAAACTGGAGAAACTGCACAGATAAAACTCGCACACTACTTTTATGACTGATGAATTTATGTGCTATTTCCCCTTTGCAAATAGCCTAATGGTTTGAAATAATCCAAGGAAACAAGTCACAGCTGAGGTGACATTATTCTGCAAGGAATGCTGGAATGTTTGAATTTATGATTCCTGAGATTTCAGACAGATTAGCTCTACTTGTGTCTTGCTTTACTTGCCTATATTTACTTTATTCTGTTCTACAGATATTGCAACATGCTGATATGCCCTTAACTATTTTTTCCAAAGCTTGTGGCTTTGCCTTTTATTTATTACTTTTTCTTTTATTTTTTTTCCCAGCAGTTGTAAATGTACTACTGATTGGTTTTACAGAAAAAAAACAAAAAAAAAATTGTGATTAAATATAATTGTTTCTTCCACTGCTCTTTTTTTTTTTTTTTTTTTAACCTTGAATGCTGAATCAGCATTTTGCTTTATAGCAGCCAAGGAACAGACTAGAAGATTAAAGAAATTTGTGTGTTCAACCTTCCCGTTTCCTTGTTCAAAAAGCATAAAGTTCTCTTGTGGGAGGGAACTCCTTGGAGAGCCAACATAGTTGTGACAGGCTAGCATTACTTTTTATGACTTAATGATGTCACTTACATGGAAATCTTACTGTAAGTTTTAATGAGTATTTGTTCCAGTCTCTATTTTTAGAACAGTTTGGGTTAGAAGGGACCTCTGAAGTTCATCTAGTCTATGAGGATCAAAAACTAGTAGTTCTGAGCCAAGGTTATCTTCAAGCAAAAATAGTTCCACAAAGGGTAAACCAAATGTTTAAAATTAGGGATATATATAAGTGATTTAGTCACATGTAGCTTAACTACTTTGTGGTTCCAAGCAGATATTTACCAAGATGGCTTATTTCATTCGCTGTCTTTGCAGTGTGCAGTATAAAAAGAATAGTAAACAGTGTAAAATAAGATGAAAAGCAAAATGTAGCCACTATGCAATAAAGCCTGTAGATAGGAGTATTTCATAGTGAGCAAGTCAGGAGGTAAACGTAGCCAAAGTTGGAAGTTTTGTTGTAAGCTGTATTGTCTCTGGAATTAGACAAAGCCAAGAACATTCGTGTAAAATAATCACAGTATCTTGAATTGATACAGCTCCAAGAACGAAAGTGTCTTGTGCATTCTGGGATGGGCAGGAACAGAGCAAATCTTGGTCAAAATCGGGAGATATGTCTTCCTCTTCCCTAAAGAATTAATTTTATCAATTTGTAATGCACCTTTCTGAGATGACAAGAATTAATTTTATCCATTTGTAATGCACCCTTCTGAGGTGCCAATCATATCCTGTATAACATGGTACCATGAAGAATTTTTTTTTAATGTAACTGGTGAAACATAAGCTTCATAAACTTGACAAATTATGCATTTTCTTGTTACAAAGGTCTACCTTGACTAAAAAGCTAAGGTTTTTGGAGGGAGTAATTTCTTTAGAAACTAAAATATTGAAGAGTTTTATTTGGAGCCTATGGAAATTGCATGGCATTTAAAAAAGTGATTAATGATGCTGTCTGTGTCTGATATTTTTGGAAAGAAAAAATAAATAAAAACGACATTCTACAAGATCTTTGAACTACCAGCCTTCAGTGTGTGTGGCTGTTATTTTGTTTATTAGGCTATACAATTATGCACATAAAAAAGTGTGAAGATTTTTGAATATTAATTTTGCCACTGGAGGGAGCCCATATTCCATAAACGCTGTAGGAAAAAAAAAGGATTTTTAAAGGAAAAAAAAATTGGTCTTTATGATATAATGTGTTTTTTCAGGTGTTCACTTCGCATTTATGCAGAACTTCTGTCATGCTTACTGTATTGTTCGTTTTTATTACTTCCACATAATGTGGGAATCAAAAGTCAAAAGTCAGAAAAGCAGTTGCCTGCTTTGAATATAAGTTTTTCTAAAGAGAGATAGTTTGGAAGAAAACTAATTACTACCTTGGTTTTAACACTCACATAAATAGACGTGTAAGTAGATGGCTAGATCAGTGTAGCTCCAGAGTTGGCAGAGTCTTTGACTTACTTGTTTTTGAAGTCTTTGACTATCATTAAGTTTCATTATTCATAAAAATAATTACCTTCTAATCTAAGTGGACTTGGTAGTATGATTTTTCATCTTTTGAGACCTCTGACTTTTTAAATATGATCTTGAGTTAATCTGTTCTAAAACAGGGTTCAAATGTCTAGAAAAGTTACCAGCGTAATGCTGTTTGTCATCATCTTATAATAACCGGTCGACAGGCAAGAAGCTATTAAAGCTTTTTTCTCCCTTGTGGGTTATTTGATTTGTCATTCTCCATTTTTGCAGGCTGTGTACTCAAACCAATTTGTGATAACACAACAAGAAAGCTAAATTCAGTAAAGAGTTCATGCTGACATTGTTATTCCACACAAGAGGCCCAGCAGGCAGAGATAGTGCTATAATTCAGATAACATGATGAAATGAGATCTTGTATCACAAAGACTTTGGTGGATGAAGAAACATAAACATTTTCTCTTTTTATATAAATTAGAAGAAGATGTGGTTTCATACTGAAGTTGCATCTGCTATTTTTGTTTAACTTTTTTTAAGAAAATTCAGCTGAACTGAGGCTTAGGGAAATGGTTGAATTACGAGATGTTCACTCAGCACATATTTTAAGAATTTAGATTTACTTTGGTTGGTAGTTTTTATTTCAAATATTTGAAGTAGGTCAGAAGAAAAACATCAATAAGCTATATTTATCACAGAGGATATTTTAAAAGTAAATTGCATAAGTCTGAAAGAGTTTTAAATTTCCATAATTAAATTAATATTGATTTGTTGAATATTTTAAAGAATGATTTTTTGAGAACATGGGTCAGCTCAGAATATCCCTGCTTTTAGCAGTGAGATCATAGACTCTAATAATAGTTTCTGGTGGAAAAGTTAATTTCCTACCTATTTTGCAGCATCTTAATTCAAAAATTTTACATTTTCCATTAATTATGTAGCATTTTTCATCTTGATGTTTGAAATGGAATATTCCTTCCCAATTTGTTCTTATTTTTGTGTAAATGCAGTGTAGCTTTGTTAGAATTAGGGTCTGGGGCTTTGCAGGTGTGTATTGTGCATTGGTAACTGAATTTAGCTTGCATATTATACTTTTCTGAATGTAACTCAGGAAAACCTGATTTACATGAAAGAAAATATAGCAAAAGAAATGCAATGAAAATGAAGGTAGAATTTAGTGTCTTGAGGAGATTAAAGAGGACTTATTATCTTGTCAAACCACACTGAACTGAGGTCAGTGATATATTTTAGACGCTATCATTCTGTACTGTCAAATCTGAGGTTTTTTTCTTGAAAGTTTGTTCTGACAAGTCATAAGCAAATCGTTTCATTCATTCTTGAGAGTTTGTTCTGAAAAACATGCACTAAGATGAATACCTGCAAATTTTAATTAAGAAAATTAGCGAAATGGGAGATAAAGACAACTAAACTGCACCTTAATTAAAAACAAATGAAGTCGGTATAAGTATTGACATGGAGAATATCTGAATGTTTCATTGGTTTTTGAGATAAACAATGGCTTTGGAGTGTCCTGTTTGCACAGTTAGAAGCTTTGCTCCTTAGAATGTGCTATTAAACACAAAGGAATTCCATTTTCAAACAGCTTTCTGACCTCTTCTTCCTATCAGGAACACTCATCCTCAGAACAGCTCTTCAATGAAATTTAAAGTGAAGTAAATAGAGTATTTGGCTTCTGTAGAGTTCCTTTGATGTAGGCATTTCAAGCAATTCATCCAAAGAGGCTTTTTTTTTTTCATTAGGACCGGGTAGAGAAACTGAGTTGTAAAGCTGAAGAAAGACCAAATCAGAAGTAACATTTCTGAAAGCCTGATCCAGCTTAATTCATTAGCCTGCATATCTTGGTCACCATCTCTACAACTTCACATACTATGGAAAATTTCAATAGTGCTTGTAGTCTTCCTTCCTTTGCTGGATGTATAAAAAAACAGTACTGTTTTCAGTATTGTTTATATTTGTGCTTCACATGTATTTTATCAAAAGAACAGTTCCACTTTGAAAAAATAGACGAGATAGGCAAAAGCAGATGGTGTACCAGAAACGGTCATTTTTCAAGCAGGAGATACAGGAAAGGCCTCTGTGACCATGACCCCAAACTAGGTGTTTCAGAGAATTTCCTTATTGAGCTAGTGACCATCTCTTTCTCCAGAAACTTGGTGTAAAACACTTTCTCTATTTTCTAAAATAATTTTTGGGGTAGAGCATGGAAAAGAATTACGCCTGATAATTCAAAAGAAAACTCATATTAAAAGTATTTTTCTAATACATGAAGTGTTTAGAAAAGTAAATCCTTGCTTAAATCCTCATGTTGTTGCCAAACTGAGCTTTTATCTTCTGGGCAGAAAGAGGAGAAAAACTGAAAAAAAAAAAAAAGCAATAATCAAATGGATTTAAATGAAGAAACTTCCTTGCAGAGAACAGGAAAGGGGAACACTGTAGGGACTGTGTATCCCAAATACAATAACATCACAGTAAATACCTGATTTAATTAATTAAATCACTTGAACAGAAAGCCTCTTTCAAATTTATTTCCTATCCCAAAAGAAATTCACTTTCATATTTGTCTTTACAGTTAATACATCTTGAGATCTTTTGATCTCTTACATAGTGCAAAAAATCAAAGAGTTTTCAACAGGTTTTTATCTACCAACTATTAATGCTTTCTTCTAGGCCCAGTCATTTTTTGCTTGTCCCAAATGTTCTTTGAAGATAAAAGAAAGATATCCGTTCCTTGTGCTCAAGATAGTAATGGGTTTCATTTTCGTCTCTGTTGTCTTTAGTTTGCAAATATAGTTATAGTATTCAAAAAACCAAAATGCCAGACATTTATAATTTGAAACATGGGAAATTTATTTGTAGTCCCAAACATTTTAAAATAGATTAGGTTTTTTAAAAAATTACGAAGCCACACAGATTTTCCTATTAAAATCAAGAATTTATGTATATAGCCTAACAATTCATTCATTTACACTTGGGCACAGACGAAACAAGGTTCAGCCTGGCTGCAGAAGAGAAGAGAGAGGAATGCATTTTTCAAAATTTCCCCACTATTTGTACTGCAGTGACTTTCTGAACCTTAGACATCTGCAAGGTCTCCATTGCTGAGATATAAGATACTTTTTTTTTTTCTCAGTATATGTGCCCAGCACAAGATAACAATTGCCCATTAAAACTTTTGGTCTGTTGTGAATTGTATGTCTCATAACATTCAGATTTGAGCCCAGTAGGTTTTTGAGACCTTTTTTCAAACATTTAGGATAGCTAGTTAAAGAGAAAGTATACATTGATTATTCTAATTTGAATATAATATGCATTTTTTAAAAAAATTGCTTAGGCCCTGTACTAAGTGATGTGCTGCAGCAAGCGGATCCCAAAGAGAAATTTGAAATAAAGGAGAATGAAGTGGTTTGTTTGGGAGGACATCTAGATGGCTGGAGATTATTTAGTAGACTAAGTAAGTGTCAGGAAATTATCTTGAAGTTATGATGAAAAAATTCTTTGATTTTGTTGCTGCCTGTACGAGTGAGTCATAAACACGCAGATTTGTTCTGAGTTTTGTAAAATTATTATAAATATCTGTCTCATTCACAGATTAAGGTAAGTTGGTATTTGGAAATACATTGAAGTGTTTAACTGAACTCTTCCTAAAAATAGAAAACATTAAAATGAAGTATGTGAAAATGTTGCTGTTTAAAATAGTGTTGAGAATGTGTTAATTTGTTTTTTTAATTTCAAAAGGGGAAAAAGTAAATAAATTAAAAGTTATGTAACAAAAGGACAAAATGGACACAACACAAATTATGCAGCCATCTGCAGGACATATTTTAATGACTATCACTGAACTATTTTAGTAGATTTTGAGTCCTTTAGAAAACCAACTGTTATTTACAAGCTGGCCTTATTAACTGATGAGGAATGGCTGTGTCTTTGGTATCTAGATGATTGAACAAAACAAAGTCGATGTTGCTTAGAGGTTTAGGAAGTTATATGAGCTTTGTGATGTTGAAGTAAGTACTCCACAAAGGAAATTATTATGGCTTTCTGTTTTAAAGAAAGCAAACAAATTAAATTGTGAAATTAAGTTGTTAGATATCTAACTTCATGGTAATAAGCCCTTCTCAAAACAGCAATAAGATAATAGAAACTTTTAAGCCGGGGGGTCTTTAAAAGGACTGCAGTATAAATAACAGCTATATGGCTTGCTTATTAACAAAGTAACAGAGCCTTTCCCTTCCATCAAGAATTATCTGTTTATTTATTTATTTTGTTTTATTTTGCTTATTTGTTTTGTTTTATTTATTTTGTTTACTTTATTTATTTGTTTATTTGACACTGCAATGCAGATAATAATAATAATGATAATTAATAATAATAAATCCATTCTTCACAAAAAGTGCCAAAGACCATTATATAGACACCAAAGCAAAAAGGGTTTTAGTTGGTTAGGTCGTGGGTTCTATTCCTATATGGGCCATTCACTTAAGAGCTGGACTCAATGATCCTCCTCGGTCCTTTCCAACTCAGAATATTCTGTGAAATCGGTGGAGTTATCACTGGATAGCCCTGTCTCTTAGTGGCTGGAGTTCACCAGCTCATCCTTTCACAGAGAAGAGTTCTGCAGCTTGTTCTAATCTATGCCCAGTACAGAGGTGATGTAGAAGGATAGAGACAGAAGTCAGTCTGGTCTTTTGTCTGCAGATTCACTCAAAATATAATTTTCACCTAAAGAGCACTTAACTAGGTTTTCAGAATAATTACTTAGAGAATAGAAATGTTTTCTGGCTTGAAAGTGTTGATATTGCTAATTTAGGGTGATGATTTAATTATGTGGCTACTCAAAAGCATTTATCATATCACACTAGGATACTAAAAATTGGGGTTTATGATGTCTTTAGAATGTCTACTCATTTTGGAAACTTCAGTTAGTTGACAGCGCTTGTTGATCTGGATCTCACTAGAACAAGACCATTACACAGAAGGTAGCAAATAGTATAAGAAATAATTCTGCTCTGGACAGAAATGGTTCAACCTTTCTTTTGCTTATCTACTTCAGCTAGCTACTGTGTACTAACACTGGGTTTTGTGCAGTCCTGTGGTGAACTGGATCAGGGAACTGATTTGATAGAAAATGGACAATCTTTTGTGGTTTCCAGGTTTATAAATTCACCATTCCCTCTTGGTGATAGATGTGATGAATACAAGCCCCATAGCAAGGGAGGCAGTGGGACTTAGTTCTGAGAGAGGAGCCTAGGAAATGGGGATGTGAGATTGTCTTATTTTACAGAAGTGCAGGTTCTCATTGGATTAAATTATCTACTTTGCGTAGAACCAGAGCAGAGAAGGTAAGTACAGGAAGTTAAAGAAAGCCCACAGAGATTCTTTGTGGAAAAACTGTTTTTTTGACCCTAGCACTTATTTAGAAACAACTAAAGCAGTTAATGGTAAAGTGGGTTTACTTTCACTGCAAAAATGGTCCATTTGTAGCAAAACTGAAAAAAGCTTCACCAAAACTGAATCAAAATTAAAACACACACATTTGAGCTTTATTTCGCTGCGAACAGTTCAAACTGCCTCACTTTTAAGAATCATGTGATTTATTCTGCTGGAGGCAGCAATATAATTTTCTGTAGTTTATTTGTATTTTTAGAGTGTCCACACGATTAGACTTTGGTGGCTTTCCTCAGAATAAGGGTCCTTTCACGAAATTCTCCATTACTCCTCTAAACCTTTGCTATTAAAAGGACACAGTAGAAAGCTGAAGTGTTTACAGCCAGCAATATAGTAACTATGAGGTCCTTTGGCACCCACTGTAGGCAGGAGTTCATAATTCCTATGCTCCTATGTGGGGTGGTTTTGGTACTTGGGTAGTTGAACCAGCAGTAGTAACAATATGAAATACTCAGGAAAAGTCCTATTGTGTCACAGCCATGACTCTTGAGATGTCAGGAGGATATATTTGTTGATGAGTTTGGTCTAAGTGGCAACACAATGAAGAAACACTAAAAATGTGACAAGTAAGAACAAACTACGAAATATGTGATTTTTTAAAATGCAAAAGAAATTTGTCTGCACTAAGAAGCATCAGAGGATTTAAAAGTGAGTCAATATCTTCTCCCATAGCCCAGTCTTTTCAGTGTTGCATCATTAAGCAGTAAATAATGGGATTTTTTCAGGAAAGACATCTTATACTTTCAAATCAGTGTCATAAATCTAACCATATGGATTAGGAAGTCATCCTTATCTACTTACTGTCTAATCTGATGATGATACATAGTGTGTTTTGTTGTTGTCATTTCTTAAATATTGTAGGAAATTAGGAACTCATCAGTCATTTCCAGATTACCTTCAAAAAGGTTTTCAGAATGCGTTTTTAATGAGGTTTATTTTTAATAGAAAATTGTGTACAAGTGCCTGACATGGGTGACAAAATGCCGATGAAGAAAAACACAAACACAAATATTGTAACAAGAGTTTACTTGCTATCAATTACTCTTTATTCCTCATGTCTAGTCTTCAGACTTCACATATCAGGAAAATCTGTATCTTGAATTTCTGCAGATCAACAGAAGTGTGCACATCTGAATAATAGTTATTGATAATGAATTCAAATGTTAAATATAGGCAAATTTTCATATTAACGTGTTTGAAAAATATGACTGCCTAAATGGCTTACAAGTATGACTTCTTGGCAATAAATGCTGTTAATATTTGCATAACTTTTCATCTTGTAAATTTTTCTTTCAAGTACTTTAAAGTGATTAATGCATCATTTGTTGTGTGATGTCCCTTGATGTTACTGCTCCAGTTGGTTTTTCATTGGCTTGTACATCTTAAGCTTTGAATAATTCCATTGCCATACAGAGCTTTTTTAATAGAGTGAATCAATAGTACATATATTTGAGGAATTAATCCTTTATTATGTCTCTGAACAGTATCAAAACAGACTAGAGAAGGAAGAGAATGTGCTCCTTTTAGAAATTCTTCCCATTGATCTCCTTTGTAGGTAAAATATGTTGAGATGGTGAAATCCTGTTTTACCCGATGACTTGCATGAGCATCAGGATTAAAGACTGAGCATGTCATGGAATGATTTATTAGGTTTGGTACTTTTTAGTAGTTGGTGTGATTGTCACATAATCACTTAAATAAAACAAAATTTGAAAAAATAAATCAGTTTTTCTTATATAAAGATGGACTTCTTAAATTTTCAGTGTAGAAGGCAAAGTCTGAGATCTCGTTCTCTAACCAATAAATCCTATATAATGACTATATAACATTAACTAATTTCTATAATGGTGTTGTGACTAATTAGTCAAGATTCTTGAGTATTAAATAAGAATAAAAAGCAGGCCCCTTCCTTTTCAACTTTGTACTATGTAATACACATTTTTCAGTGTAAATCAGCTGTATTAGCTGTGAAGACAACAGCACCTGCAAAGGTAGTAGAGAGCTAGCAATATAAACACAAAGATAGCAATACATTTATCCCTTGTGTTTCCTCATGAGTATACATTCTGTCACTTAGATAACTGTACATTCAGTCAGTTATAATTTGTGAAAATAAACTATTCTGTGTCAAAAGGACTGTATTCATTGAAGCGATAGGGCTTGGCAGACAGCAAAATGTGGGGTTTTTTATTGCATCTGTGATGATTTTTTTTTTTAATCAGTTAAGGAGCAAATTATCTCATCAGATGACTGTCTTGTTAGTGTCACTTTTCATGAGCCAAATGTGAAGGTTTTGAAATGTTTTAAAACTGATATATTTGTATGCAAAATGAAAGAAAGGGAAAAAAATCTCCCAGAAAGAATGAAAACCTGGAACCCTAATTTTCAGACTCTATCAGTATATTGATGACATATCTAAAAGCAGTTGGGAATGACAGTATAGATGACTGCACAGAGGATGATAAGTTTCTTGATTGCTTTTTATGTAAAGACAGATAGACAAAAGCGATGGCTTTTTGACATTGTGAGATTGGGATTTGTGCTGTGTTCTGACAAGTATGATGGTTACCTTGTTATATGCAAAATAACATTGTTTATTGTGTAATTATATTTACACCCCCTGAAAATAAGTAAGCAGATAAACAAATAAATAAATGTAGTAGCTGCTTGGAAACATCCAGATCTACATATCACTAAAGACTTCACTCTTCTGGATTTTTTGTGTTGCCTTGGAGAGAAAGAAAGAGGCTCACACAAACTTATATCAGGAAAATCTTCATCCTAGCCATATCACTTTAACTTCTCTCACTTGTGTCCTCTCATCTGCTCTCTGTTTAAATTCTTAAGAATAAATAGGTGTTCACAGAATATAAAAGTTTGCTGAGAGGTAGAGTCACCATTCATAATGAGCACATCTATGAATAGCTGTATTAGCTACAATAGCCAGCTATAGAACCTGTATAGACTTACTGGAAGCTACTTTCTAGCATATATGTGGTTTACTTTCTCATACAAGCACGTTTGATGCAGTAAAAAAACTCAGCAATTTAACTAACTTCAGATGGTGTCACAAGTCTGTTTTCCAGGCTGACCTGCAGGGCTGAGGGTTTGTGTTTGGAAGGGACATGGGGACCACCTAGCTTAACCCCTTGTACTCAGACTGAAGGAAGTATAATGAGACTATCTGTTTTGGGAGCTCACTGTACTGTTCTTAAAGAACCTATGGCTGAGTAGATTCCTGTACTTTGCCATGTTTCAGGTTTTATTTACCATATTCATTAGAAGGATTTTTCTGCTATTTACCCTAGGTCTTTTTGCCATACACTTAAATTATGATTCTTCTCCTGCTTCCGTGGATTGATATAGGGAAATGGGTCTGACATGAGGAAAGAGATGATGACAGTTCTCTTAAGATTTTATGATGAAAAGATAAATGTCTTTCTAAAATAATTTGATGGTTTGCAAATTCTAAAAATCCTAATTCCTTGCACTTATCCCAGGCCATCTATTGAAGATCCCTTTTTTGGTTTAAGAAGTCCATCAGTAACAAGCCAAGTTGACAGATTTCGTTCCAGTCGTCATGAATTGCATACCCATTATTAAATCCAAAAATAACGTTTTCCTTTTTTGGAGTAGCATTGCATTACTGATTTGCATTCATGTACTGCTCACTACAAAATTGCAGTGACTACTAATTTTTTCCCATTTGGTACTGGTGCATTTGTCTTCTCCAGATTTAGTGCTCTCCTCAGTCAAACTTTTCTGAACGGTTGTTGATTTCAGGACATGTCTTCAGCTTGCCAAAATAATTGGAATTCTGATCTTATCTTCCAGATACCTGTCCTACAGAAGAAGTTGCAGTTTCTCCTGTTTTGGAGCTGCTGACATTGTGAATGTATCTGTTTTCTTGTTCCCCTAGTGAAGTTTCCTAGTGGGAGCTGTTTTGAGATCTTTTGTATGTGGTTATTGGGCACTGGTAATTAGCTTTTCAGTGTAATTTAATTTTTCAGCTTTTGCCTTTATCTCATCTAAGTGGCCTGTATACCTAATTTTCTTAGCTTGACTATGCTTCTGGTGGAGGATACTGAAGCCTCATCGAAGTTTCTGATCAAATGCCACAGTATTCATTCAGCTGTTAGCTATTAGAGGCAGGGAAGGTTGTTATCCCAAGCTAATGGTGATAAAAGTACCACTGTCTCTGCCTCCCTTGTTCAAATTGTATGTAATCTTTAGCACATCTTGCTGATGTGGTTGTCAGGCATTCTGCTGTCATGGCAGTGCTAAAAGGTATTTTCACTGAATTAACATCTCTCAGATCAAAGCTTTAATATTAGCAGGGATTCTTCATAATGGGCTGCAATCACTTTATACCATTAGTAGACATCTTGAGCTCCCTCAGGATTTGCCTTTCAGCTTTGGGTTATGAATCACATTTCACTTTCAGATGGAGATTTCTGTTTGGTGGTCAGAGTGATGGCTAACATGTTTATGTCCTGCATTTTGCTTTTGACATTGGTATTATAATTTATTGTGCAAGAACTCTTTCATGAATTCATTATAGACCCAGAGAACTAATCTTAGGCTTTTATTGTTTTTGTTATCTGATGAAGGAACAATGATATTTAATTAACATTTTAGGGAAAGTTGTTGACTTGAACCATTACAGTAGTTTCATCATATTTATACCCAAAAAACATTTACTAAATTGTTGAAGTTAGTGTTCCTTTTGATGGCACAATAAGGGGGCCAGAGTCATAATATATAAAGGTGCATGTCATGGAGGTCAAAAACCAGGAAAAAAATGCTGACATATACCAAATTGCATTAATTGGGAAGTTTATTTAATAAAGTGGTAGAAAGACAAAAAATTTGAACACCACATTGGAATACATGTGTTTGGTAATCAGAGGTGAATAAGATTAAGATTTACTTGTTTACAGGCTTCTTTGACCCAGAAAGTGCAATACAAGATGTATTCTCTCAATATTGAAAGAAATATATTTATTGGGTTTTGTCTATTGTGTATTAAGTGCTGCAATTTTTAGAATATTGGGGTATACACAATATATACAGGAGACTATTTGATCTGGGGTTTTTTTTGGTTTGCTTTTTCTTTGCTTCTCTTTTGGCCTGTAACTATATTTCCTCCAATATTTACCAGTTGAGGGAAAAGATACACTGCAGTATTTTCTCATAGAAATTGCAGAAAAATGGTTTCAGCACTGATTCTGATTCTCTACCAGCTGGAGGCAGGCAGCTGCCAGTTCCCCACCCCTCCAGCTGCCTCTAGAGCTGGGCTGGGTTTAGCAGAGGTATGGTACTGTGGCTGAGAGAAGCAACTGATGGGGATGGCTTTGCAAATGCCTTCTGTGGTTTTGGAAAGCTGCACAAGTGCATTTCATTCCAAGACTAGCTTTTACACCTGGAAAAATTCTGACTAAAGGAGCACGTTCAGCAATTTGTTGTTCTATTTTATGTTTGTTCTTATAAATCTCATTGCAAAGCTGGGTGTGACATTCAGAATACAGGAGGGAATGTAATATTAATCAACAGTGGAGATGACTCTGCTGCAAGCAAACTCAAAGCTTTCTAAATGAGTGTTTTCTGTAAACAACCATAAAAGGCAATCAGATCTACGGTTGGAAGGATTGTTGGCCTGGAGTGATTATGTGTTCTTTAGCAGAGAACACACCACATATTTGGTTCTTGAGTGTTTTCCTTTTCAATGGGAGACGATGATAAGTTCTATTAAAAAGACTTGTATGCTTGTATCTTGATTGTGACTAGAAATGAGGATGTGGAATCAGCACAAAGGTACTTGTGTAAAAGTGGTTTAGAAAATGGGAAGGTGGAAGATAAGAGTTGTTATTTGGATGTGATTTTGGTAGGTGTGTCTCTCATTTTAAATCTGGGGTCAGCTGAGGAACCATAGAGTTTGTTAAATGAATCGCTGAAAGTGTTAGTTGAAGGAGACTAAGGAAGTCAGGGCTGGCTTGGATTTTGATGCTTATGTTTGACCATTTTTGTGTGTATATGTAAGCTGTTCTTTTTAGTTTTATTATTGTTATCAGGCTCCCTCAGATATATCTTTCTTCCTTCCCCTGCCTTCTTGGCTGTGATGCATCAGCTCCATTCTGTTCATCAGTTGCTGTTGAATAGTTTTTGATATGATTTTTACAAATCTCCTTTTATCACCAGAGACCTCTTTGCCTGTAAAATTCCAGTCCAACGTAGCTACCTCTGCTTCCCCCTCATGTCTCTTTCTTCATCACCACCTTCTATTCACAGTCTGTCATTCACCTCATCTTTCCAACATTTCCTGATGCAAACATTCAATGTGGAAATAAATAAAGTCTGTAAGGAATGGAAAAACTCTAACTGGGAAATAAAAACTGGCAGTGGGAGATGAGTGAGTCGAAGAAGGAGCGATTGCTGGGAACCTTCTCACAGCTCTGCTCCTTAGCAGGTTTCACCCCAGCATCTTTTTAATATTTCTTCGCGGATTCATTTGGAGAAACACTGCTGAGACCTAGTAAGCAGGGGAGAAAAAAACATCTAAGGTCAAAAATCACTGGAATAAGAGGTTTAGAGCTAAGAAGGAAGCATCAAATGATGGAAATAATTGGGTAGTTTCTCTGTAGAAAATGAAGCCCTTCTCTGTGTTTAGAAATTGCAAGTACCCTCTGCCTGAAAATGTTTGTCTGGCCATCTGGAATTTGTAGACTGTAGTTCATTAGCTATTGAAACTTAGATGAACACTGACATTTTAATGAAGTGGTTTTTAAAGGTATATTTTCTTTTAATGCATTTCCTAAGCATGAAAAGAAACACCATAATAAGCAAGCATTGTAGAAGATCGATCTGTGTTCTGTTGGATTGTGTTGAATACTAAACCAAAATTCAGTCTTCAAAGTTTGAAAAAGAAATATGTAAGACTCAATGTGACCTTAAATATGACACTGCCATCAGTGCCTTTATGATAAATTACCAACAGCAATAATCTGTCTCTGTAATCAGATATGGCCTCAATATCCGTGGAGTTACATTTCTGCTTATGCATAGGGCTCCATTCAATTCATCAAAAAAGTGGGTTTAAAAGCAAAATGCAATCTGTTAAGATGCAAGACCTGGCAAGTTTTGTGTTTCTTCAGTAGTATAAAATCTGAACTGCTTTAGTTGTTGATGGAATTGAACTTTTCCCTAGATGTCTGTGGTACTACTTTTTCAAGAGACACCAAAAGCTGGCAGGCAGATAAAAGAGGAAAATGTTTTTAAATATTTTTCTTTAAAGTACAAAGGTGCATGTGTGTTGATGTGTTAAATGGATGCCTGCATTTTATTAACTACTGGAATTGGCAAGTACTCATCTCTGTGAGTTTTATGTTTTTAACCAGGTTTCTAAGCTTATGAATTAGTTACCGAAGGGAAGAGTGGGCATTTGCAGAGGAAACTTCAGAGCTGTCTCTGGTCTCAATCTGAAAAGAAACCTGGGAAACATGTCTGCACCCAGAAATGTTTTCTTTTGTTTGAGGAAGAAGCCAGATGATTATAGTGGTAAATAAATAAGCACATAGTCATTAGGATAGTAAGGACAACAGATATGCTATATAAATCTTAGAGAGTGTGAGATAGTTCTAGAGGTGAGTCAGGCAGGACTGGTGAGACTGGAGGTTACCCTGGCAGATCTGTTGTCCTTACTATCCTTACAAACAAGAAGGAGGATCAGCTCAAAATCTAAAATTATACATGTTTTTATTCATATGTTTAAATTTCTATTGAAATTGGTAAAAAGACTAATTTTATCTTGATGTCTTTGACTGAGACAAAACCTTTAGATCAGCTCTGTTAAAATGCATGAGGTATTTGTTAGTGCAGATCTCTGATTTGCTTTTCTTTTAATTACTTTTTACGAAGAAGTAATGTTTTTATTGCTGCTTTGATTTGCTACAGGAACCTAGTAACAATTTGATATTGGAAAGTTTTGAACAAGTTTATCTCAGATCACTCAACACTTCAAAATATGGATTGGTTTTTTATTAATTGCGTTAATATTAATATTTAAAAAAAAAGGAGTGCTATTTTGTGTTCAGACTAGTACTTAATATAATTAATGTATGAAGTACAGACTGGCATGAATCCTTGTTTTCCTTTGATTTTAACACTATTCATGATGGATAATAAACAAACCTGCATTGCTGTTGAACATTTAAAATGCTTCATTACAGAAGTAGTTATCTTCCTCTTTTGAAATGGCACAATATTGATTAATTATGTTTTTGTTTAACGATGCACAATGCAAGGTGGAGGATATCTGGCTGTATGCAGCACAAAGTACTCATTAAGTGAGGCTTGGGTTGAATGCAGCAGGTTTGTGCCCAAACAGCTTACAGATGTATTTAAACCCCTGTAAGTTCAGAGCCTCATAGACAAAAGCACAGACAGGAGAATGTTGATGTTTTGAAGGTGGGGGCGTGAGAAGGGGCTGGCTTTTTTAGAAGCAGGTATCATCATTTTAAAAGACACCACCACCAAAACCCAAAGCAAGAGGAACGAGCTAGGGAAGGTGTGTGAAATTGCTTTGATCTTCTTGTATCTAATTCAAGAATAAATTACTTTACAGTTTCTAAACAAATTTAGAAAGCTGTCTGAATTGTCTATCATGAACTGTAAATGATCTGCTTCTGCGAAGGTGGGCCTACCTATTTTGTATATGTTAAAGCAGTTTAGGATTTCATGGTGTGTGAAAGCATTTGTAGGACATTGCAGTTAAGAAACCATGACATTCAAAAGCTATTTTGTGGTTGATGTGTTTTAAATTGTTGGAACTTATTTTAGAACAGGGCTGTTGAAGGCTGTCTGAAGCTATCTGTGCACGTTACTATTTTTTGCACTGACCCAAGTCCTTGTAGAAATAGACTTACACACAAAGAGTGGTAAGTCTTTATATTAAATGGGCTAGTCTATTTCTGTTGCCTTAATCTTGTCCTAATGAGTTTGTATAAACCTGCTTCCTTCACTGTTATGCATCACACAAAAAGTACTAAAAATAACTGTTTAATTTTTTTTTAGTGTATACTAAAACAGAGATAAAAAGATGAAGTATGTTTTGTTTTATGTAACTCCTGGTGGGCTAATATTACTCCTTTTTAATGTCATTTTGTGTCAACATACCCAGCTAAAGCTGAAGCACCTTAAATACCACTCACACAAATGATCTCTGATTCCTGCAAGGAGTTGTTTTCCTCTATCTATCCAAAAGCTGGGTCACGTTCTCCTTGTGTGGCAGAAACAGTTAAAGTAGGATGGAGCTGCTGGAAGATTTTACAACGTAGTTTCAATTCATATAACCTGCTATCTTTCTGTAACTTGCATTGCATCTTGAGACACTAATAATCTTCCTTTTTTAGTAGCCATAAAGTGTTCATACTATGTTTTGTTTTCCTTTGTTTTAAACCTCTTCTCTGGCTTGGAAATTGAATACAAGGGATTTTGGTTTGCACAACCATTCTCGAATTCAGATAAGAATGGGAAAGGGTCCTGTTTCCGGACTGAATCATTCTTTTGGCAGAGAGTTCATGGAAGAATAGTCATCTGAGCTTCAACTTTTAAATACATGCATGATGCTATGATAATAGTGCATGAGAAAATGGAGAAGAGAATTACTACTCTGTAACTTTGATAGGTGTATGCTTAAATACATATTACGCTATTTGTATGGAATTTTTTGAGTAAAATTTAGTTGGATTTTTTTTCCCTGTCAGGATACCTTTTATGCAGGATGCCTGGACTAGCTGCATTCACTTACCTTTTTAGCCAGCAAAACTGCAAAGTCCTGATGTTGATAATGGCTAGTATGGTCTTAAAGACTAGACTGAGTTTTTCATGAGAGAAATGGTGGGAACAAAGCTGAGCTGACAATCATTGCATCATAAATGAAAAGGAAGTCTTGCTTTTTAACCTGTCTCATGGCTCTGTAAATCCTCTGTTTTCTTGCCAAAAATAATTTGCTGCTAATATAACTCCAAAGATCTTGGCAAGCTTTGGCTTTTTTTGTTCTTTTAGCAAATTCCCCCCCATGTTTTGATCATGATCACCACTGTTAATAGATTGACTGTATATTCCTACAGCTGCTTTGGGTATTTTAAACAAATTTCAAGTTTGGAGGTAGTGCATTTTAGTTAGTCATCCTCCACCATGAATTAACTCTGTACTCTTAAAACTGGGTTTAATTAAACATAAATTAGTCTACAGCCTGCCACTGTGGGTCTTGTAAGCTAACATTTAATATACACACCAGTTAAATAGACAGGAGTTTCCCAAGGAAGAAAGACTCTCTGCAACTAAATAATTGCCAGGGCTTGATACATTATATTGCTGATTCTTGAGAGATAGGCCCAATTTCAGACCTCATTCTAGTGTAATCCAGTTAGATCCATCATTAAGGATGTCCTCTGGTGAAAATAGATCTGAACTCTTGATCCTTGATGATGAAAGGAGGGCAGATGAAATATTGGAGGATACAAAATATGGGAAGATACAAAAAATGGGAATAAAGTACTAAATGCTGAGTTACATGGGATCAGAGCTAGGGCATGGCCAACTGGAGAAGCAAAAGAGAGGACTGGAAAAAAACTAAGCTCTGGAATGCAGCCATAAGGCAATAAGAATGTAGGAAGAGATTTCAATGGAAAATGATCAAATGGTGGATTAAATATTTCCCCATGTGTTAATGGATATTATGAATCAATGGAGCATAGACACCTGGAGCACACTCACTACACGCTAATGAGGAATAAAATACTGCTCCACACCCATCTGAGAGATGGGAACAACACTGCTGAGAGGTTTTATTTCTATCATCTTAGTATTTCAAAGAAGACTAGGAGATCTGTTTCTTGGGGTTTGGTTATGGGGGTTGGTTTTGGGTTTGGTGATCTGTCTTTGTTATTTGTTTGTTATTTGTTTCTTCCCCTTGCCCCCCATCCCCCAAACTCTTAAATCTGTGAAAACATCTGAAGTTCAGTGCAATTATCCTTATATGTCTGAAGTGAACAGTAACCATTTCCTACAGAAACACACAAACAACCATAGTAAGCCTCGCTCTCTTCATTTTCAGTAATGCTTGAGACAATATTTCCACCCCCTGATATTTTTTTGGAAATGTCTTTTTAATAGATTTTACCTGGAAATAATTTTGTTGAAGGAACAAATATGAAGAGAAACTACTTCAGAATAATGGAAATTCATCTTTGAGAGTATAATATCCTCACTCAATATTCATTGAAGATTAGAGAACCAGGTTAGAAAACCTCTTTGGTTCATAAACATCTTCCTATCATTGGCACTGGGACACCTTAGAGCCCTTTTCTTAGCGGCAAAACATAATCATCATGTTTTTTCTTTGCTCCTTGAAAAGTTACTTGGGGTTGAGATCTGCTGTTCTGATGTTGGATGGCCACCACTGATGTTTAGAATGTGCATTTAACATATTTTGCTCTACCACCATCTCAATTTTTTTTTTTAATTGCCTCCTCAATTTCCCTTGGAAAAAGGCAGAAGATGCACAGAAATTAAATTACAGTTAATCCAACTGTACTTTCACAAATGTCTTTCTAGAAAAAGTATGCTTCTTTTCTATTCTGCAGTTGTATATGGAATTATTCTCCCATATTGGTAGCTCATGAAGTGTAACTATCCAGTGTCGCACTGTAGCAGCCATGCATAACGCATGAGTTTGGCTTAAAAAAGTTCTCTTGCATTAGAAACAATACACAATTACACACTGCTTTACGTGGTGTAACAGGGGAATGGGAGCAAAGAAAAGAATCTACTTGGAATAACTTAGTTTCATAAAATATTTGTTTACAGTACGAATTTTAATAATTAATGTATAGATTAAAACATTTTGCTTATCTTCCTCTTCCAGCAGTAGTGTCAGCACCTATAGCTACACAGAAGGAAGGCAGACAAGCTTCCAGACACAAAGCTGACAAATACAGTGCTTCGGCTGCAACCTCAGCATATGGTTCAAAACTCCACACATTACTGCACTAATGGGAGTGTATTTGGGGTTTTTTTCTGTGCTCTTTAAGCTATCTTTTCCTTCTGAATGTCAATTTTTTCTTTTGGTATTATAGAATGTGTATGCCAAAACCTTTATGTAGCTTTTAATGTAATAGGAATTGGGCCTGCTTCCTTTTCTGCTATAAGGCTTGTTTACCTTCAGGAGTCAGACAAGCCGTTTGGGAACTAAAATTTCCTTGTTTCTGTGCAGCACATTTCTTAGTAGCTGTGTTGTGTATGGTGGTGTTGCAGTTTATTCACACTAAAACTGTGAGCTTTAAAGTGTAGAGACTTCATAGGGCTGTTGTGCTACTTTTATTATTTAAACAAATATAAGTTGCAGGTGGGCACTGTTTTCTCTTAAAAATGTTTTTCTTAAGCTCTAGATTTTGAAGGCTTTGAAATGCATGAGGATTTTTTGCTTCTTCTAGGACAGTAAAATAGGATAAGACTGCTAGATTAACCTCTTTTATAGGTTATTGATGGAGGAATAAAATCCAATGCCTGATAAAGCATTGAAAAAGCTCTTCTTATGGATGAATCTTCTAAAATTTTGAATACACACAAAACAGCAAGCAAATGCTTTGAAAATAAGGAAGTTTTAAATTTATATTACTTTTTCCTTCATTATTCACATTGATTTAAAAATAAGATCATGAAAGATTTGCCGTGAGTACACTCTATCAAATTTTTTTTATATGACTAAACACTGAAGTGGCGTGGAAACTGCTTAGAGAAATGCAAAAAGCAGGTAATTAGAATAATTATTCCCCAAGAGAAAAAAGAATATTTGTGCTGAAATAGAAAGGTCTAACGGTAATTGTGGGGATGGAGTGGAATATGATTATCTCATAGTCACCTACTCCTAAAGAAAGGTTGGTGATCACTACATATACATTTAAAATTTATTAATACACAAAAAAAACACAAAACCCAAAAAACAACCCCCATCTTTCCATAAATGTTTTGATAAAAGAGAAGTAACATGTAATAGACACATTGTAAAGAAAAGAAATTTCACACTTTGACTTACTGTGTTGTAACTGAACCATGGTATTGGATTTATGACTGGAATTACTTAATTTCACTTTGAGCATCCCAATTTTCTATAGTAAAATGTATTAATAAATAGGAGAGAAATGAGGGATTCAGAAACACATAAGGGACTTTCTCATTATAAAGTATGTTTAATACAGATAAATATAGATTTGGTGGAAATCTGATAAATTATTAAAGTAAAAATATGATAACTCTAAAAGCGTATAAATGAATGAGACACAATCTACTTATTCAGTCTGTAGTGAAAAGAAATTATGTATATGAACAGCTAGAATGTTTTGAAGACTAAATTTAAGTGAATAGTCTTGTGTCATTATTTGGGTGGAATACTGATGTGTGTGTAGGCTAGTAAAAAACCTATTAGTTTTTTTATGCTAATTAAAGACTCATAGAAGGTACATGTAAGCATACCTGTGGTCTGCATACGGCCTCTGATGTTCTGTGTGTCCCAGTCAGTAAAAATATTTCTTAGTAAGGTATGTATTGTTACCATCATTTTCTCTCCCAACTCAGAAGCCCTGAAAGGGCACAGGAAATGAGAAAACTGCGTTTGCAAGACTGATTTAATGTCTGCCAAATTTGTATTCTGTCCAGTAAGTTTGTGCCCTTTCTGGGGACTTATATCTAAGTATCTTTTTAGTGTGTATGAATATTTTTATCTATTTTTATGCTTTAAGAGACAGGAAAGAGAAGGGTTTTCCAGTGCTAACAGTAGAGTATCACCTTTACCCAAGTAGGCATAACAGATCAAAAAAAGCATATTTCTTGCATCTGGTAGACCAAACATTGCATCCAGTTGCATAAATATGTGCCTGTACACTAAGGCAATGTGACCGCTAAAGCAATGTGCACACAACGCATCTTTACAAAACTTTGCTGTATACAGACAGTACAGATTCTGATAATTTATGCAAAAAATATTCTAGCCAACTGGCTTACTATGACTTTGTTTAGCATTTCTGAGGGAATTATGAGTTCTCCTGAGGAATGCTTTTATATCCTTCAAGCAGACATAAACTGAAACTATAATGCTCATGTTTCAGTTGGGAAACTGCATGCTGTCAGGATCTGATATGGCTTTTAATTATGCCATAATTTCATGAATTCACGACAAGATTGGGAAATCAGCAGAATTGAAATGAAGCTTGGGCATTTTTTTCCTAGAGGGCTTAAGGTTGGTGTGGTCATTCGTATTTTGGAGAGTTTTATCATCGTTGTCCACAGCACTGAATATATCATTATGATGATATTTGCTAGCTACAATGTGCTGTACTTTTAGAGGATAGCTTTTTTCCTTTCTTTCAAAACATTATAATATATTATAGTTAAAGACTTCTATAGGTTTATTGGAATGTACTTTCTAGAAAGACAAAACTTAAGCTGAGGTGGTATTTGCAGGTAAACAGATAAATCTATGCATGTTTGCGGGGATAATTAGTGGTTCCAGTTGCCACTTCGCAGAATCACAGAATATGCTGAATTAGAAGGGACCCACAAGAATCATTGAGTTCAACTCCTAGCCCTGCCTTCAGTAGAGATGTTAAGCACTGGAATAATTTAAAACACTGATTAATTAATCCCCGCCACACTGCTGTGTGGCAGATAACAGATGCCATATTGTACTGCCATGGTAGACATGATAAAGTAAGGCACAAGTGTGTTTGTAACCCAGTAGACCTGAATTCTAGTCGGTCTTGTGCTTTAACACTAACATTCATCTGAACTAGAAGAATTAGCAGATAGGAAAATTTTCCTTTTTTTTTTTTTTTAGAGAATTTCATAATTTTCCTGTTCTGAATCTTGATATTATCAAGATTTTCTGTGGCTTGGGTCATTCACCTATCTTTTTCATGCATAAATATGCATTAAAATGCAGTTAGAGACAGACATAAAACTGATGTGGCACATGTAGACTTGTTCGTTTAATTTTATCACAATTTGATCCCAATACCATGCAAACTTACATTTGCTTAATGACTTTATCCATTAGACAGTAGGGTTTTTGAGCTGAAAGAATAATTTTTAAAATAATAATAATGAAAGAATAAAACAGTAGCCCTAGTATTAGATACACTATGTGGGGCTTTTATGTCTGAGTTCATGACACATCAGAACAATTATGCTTATTATCTCCCATTACCCAAGAAGTACTGTCTTTGCACAGAGTCTGTCAGGCACAGCTTAAATCTCTGCAAACTTATTTATCATCACAGACAGCTAAATTCAATTTCAGCTAGAGACTTTTCCAGTCAAAGAAACCCAGTACCTAGAAATTACCCCAAGATAACCAAAGAGTAAGTGTGTAGCTGTATTTTATTGTTCAGATCAGCATATAGGTTGCATGTGAACAACCTTAGGGAATTAAGGATGATTATATGCCATGGGTAAATATCAACAAGTATAAATAAAGATCAGAAGATATTTGATACAGTTTAAGACAATTTTTCCTAAAGAATCATATCTTGTTTAACAGTTAAAAGTGTTAGTTTAAAGGGTGTTAAAACTTTTAGTTAAAACTTTTCAGACTGAACAATTCTGTGGTTATTTCAGGATAATTTTGTAATCTTTCAAAGCAAAATTACAAAAAAAAGGCAACTTTTTTTGCAAAAAGTGGATATCTAAACGTAAAATTTGGGATTTCTGCCTCAAAATCCTCATATAAAATGTATTGAGATGAAGTTATAGAAGTTACCATTAATTTCTGCTGTGGTTTTGAAAAAAGTAATCCTCTTACCACCAGGGAAAAGGACATTGAAATAAATAAGCTATTACAACTTGAAATAGAAGACTATATGATATTATTTTTTCTATATACTTCATATTGGCAAAATGTGCTAGCAATCAATGTACTGAGAAGGTAGTGAACATTAGTCCTATCTGGGAGTTTGATCTCAATAATTGAGGAAAAGCGTTTAGCTTTCATAGTGATATACTACTTTATTTTTCTCTGAAATTACCAACTGGGCTGGCAATTTTCATGATAAAATTTTGAGGAGGTATGTAGCCACTAATACAATATCTCTCCAAAGATGAATGGACCTGAGAGTATCACTGGTTTCACTAGATCTCTCTCTTCGTTGTGAAAAATTGCAAGGAATCCATATCTTGGAGTTAACAAAACCGTAGTTTTTAAACTATGGTTTAAAAGCTTAAATTAGTTCATACTTCATAGTTATAGAATTTGTATGGCACAGTGCCTCAGACTGTGCAACTAAAAATACTTTTAGTTACTCACTTTTCTGATCATTGCTCTTGATACATAGATTAGAGTCAATATTTTAACCAATAATGTTCCTATCTTCAACATTTTTAGTGCAATAAAAGTAGTAGCAATTCCTAACTCTCTTGTATCTAATTCAAGTATTTTGAA
>VXAY01001329.1:5485-51834 GCA_013399855.1 Oxyruncus cristatus
ATGTGTGTGTGTGTGTGGGTTTCCTTCCCTTGTCTTCTCTCCGGGTCGCCGCCGTGCCCCGATCACAAGCCCTGCTTGGCCAGCGAGGCGGACACCTCGTCGGCTAGCGTGGCCAGCTGGGGGGAGTCCACCAGGTTGATGCTGCCGGTGGAGGAGACGTTGCTAAGGCGGCGCGGGGAGGCATCTCCGGAGATGGTGGGGGACTTGTAGACGATTTCGGCGCCATGGTCGGTCTTGGCTTTGGCGTTCTCGCGGAAGGTCAGCTTGTGGGTCTCAATCTGCGAGGAGAGGGGAGGGCGGTGAGCGGGGAGCGGCCCGAGGGGGCTGCTGGGACCTGCCAGGTGCCCGTTCCAGCACGGCCACTGAGAGGTGGGAGGAAAGCTCAGAGCACCGAACCAGCGTCCCCAGACCTCAGGGACATCCCTTACAGTCCTCAGGGACGTCCCTTCCAGACCTCAGGGACGTCCCTTCCAGACCTCAGGGATGTCCCTTCCAGACCTCAGGGACGTCCCTTCCAGTCCTCAGGGATGTCCCTTCCAGACCTCAGGGACGTCCCTTCCAGACCTCAGGGACGTCCCTTCCAGGGGCCTGCACAGGGAACGGGCCCAGCCGGAGGTGCATCGCAGGACCGGAGCATCTCGGGATGCTGCAAAATCCTCCCCAGGTGTGGTGGTGGGGCCCTGAGTTGCTCTCACTGCCCCGGCAGAGATTTAGGGGGAGAGTGGGATCCCCATATGGCGCATGAAGCTTCCCCTTAACCCACAGAGCTGCTCCCAGAAGCCAAACCCCTCTCCCGGCGAGCGGAGGTGAACTGGATGGGGTTTGCTACTTACTGGTGCCCTCCCCAGCCGAGTGCAAGGCTGGGAGCTGGCTCTCCATGAGGGTGGGTGGCTCCAGCACCAGGGCCTGGAGCCCAGCGGGGTCTGGGCTCGGGGTCCGGGTCTTGTCTTCCTTGCCTTTCTCTCTCTACAGGTGAAGAAACCCGCCCAGGGCGGTGGCGGGGAGGGGGGGCAAAAAACGCATCAGCAACAAAAACCACGACCCAATAAATGTCAGCCAGAAGGAAAAAAAGATGAAAAAAATACAGAAAAGATACAGAAAATTGTGGAGAAAAAAGATCTGAAAAACAGGGCCATTCACTGACTCATAGGAAGAAGAGTGGCTGCCTTTGGAGCTGGGGAGGAAAACTCTCCAGGTGTGCCAAGGGAGAGCACAGGCACTGTGGCACAGCACGGAGCACCCCGGCTCCCCACAGAAGACCCACTGCCAGAGCAGCACAGGAACCAGAGTTCAGCTTGAGGAGCTGTGGATTGCAAGTCCAAGACTGGATCTGCTTGTCACAGAGCAAGGATGGGACTTGGGGACACGGGGGAGGCTGGGGAAGGGGCAGCAGAGCCGCCCTCAGCTGTGTCCTGTCCCCTCCCCGTGGTCCACCTCAGAGCAGTGCTGCCCGAGGGTGATCCTGGTGTGGAAAGGAATGGGCTGCAGAAGGGAAGAAATCTGAGGCAGCCCCTGAACTCGGTTACAACCACAACCTCCTCCAGGCGTGGGTTTAGGCAGGGCAGGAGCAACTGCCACGCAGGAAGGCTGGGGGGGTCATGTCACTGCTGGGTCACACCTTTGCAGAGAAACCCCTCTGCAGAGGGCAAGTCCTTCAAGCCATGGCCCAGTGAGTGTGCTGGGATGTGACAGAGTTGTCACTGTCACCACAGACCCCGTGGCAAAGGGCTGAGGGAAGCACAGGGAAGGTTGATGCGCAGCAGAGAGAAGGGTAAGGAAGTCAAGCGGTCCCGCAGCCAGAGGCCAGCTGGAGGTGAGAGAGCTGGGGGTGCACAGAGAACATGTGGCCAAGAACAAAGTGCCAGAACACAGGAGACGAAACAGAACCTTCGTCTCCCATTGAGAAAAAAGTGCTGGAAAAACAAGCAGGACAAAAGTGCTTTTTTTATCCCCTGGGGAAACTGACCCCGGTCTGTCCCTGTCTCAGCTCTGTGCTTACCTGATGTCCTCCCTCCCCGGCCTGCTGGGGACTTGGTGGCCTTGAAGCCAGGCTGTGGAGGTTGTTTTACTCAGCTAAGACTCACTGAAGTTGCCATCAAAGCCTTGGTGGGAACAGCTCACCCCAAGTCCATTGTTTCTCTGACCTGAGCGGCCTTTCAGTTTGAATCCCCCCAAGCACCCCCTCCCTACACAGAGCCCTCGGTTTAGGAAGGAGAGATCACCCTCTGAAGGGCCAGCCTGCTGCAAAGTCACCTGTTCTAAATAAAGCCGAGCTTTTAATGCTCTGCTTGCAGTGGGATCCAACACCTCTGCAGCTCCCCCAGCTGCCACTGCACTAACCCAGAGTGCACAGGAGCTGCTGACGGTGACACTCCTTCGTGGGAAAGGTTTGAGACACAAACACGGACTGCAGAGACGGCAGAGAGAGCAGGAAACCACAGCAGAGGCTGTCGCTGACACCCGAACTCATTCGCGTGGCCCCGGGCCAGGAAGGGCTTTAAGACACAGCCTGGAATCCTGGCAGCTCTGCCACGGCTCTGCTCCACCAAATGTCCCCACTGGGTTGGGACCCTCTCCAAGCCCAGACTCCCACCCACCTTCACTTGCACCCCTGCTCACAGCCAGGCACAGCAGAAGGTGCCTGTTCCCAACCCAGTGCCCCTTTACCTTTTTATTCCCTCCTCCAGGGACGTGGCTGATGTTATCTAAGGACCCGATTTTCGATTGCACCTTATCTTTGAAGTCCAGTTTCTCAGATTTCACCTCCACCTGGCCACCACCTGGAATAAAGAGCAGGGGGTGGGTCAGCAGCCAGGTCACTGAGGTCTGAGCTGCTCCAAGGAGGCTCAGCCATAGCCCTCAAGAGGCTGAGCAGAGGGTGAGGCCTGGGGGAATGGCAGCAAAAGGCACCCCAGGATGATTTGGGAAATCCAGGAGTCAGGGAAAATAGGAGTCAGGACAAAGAGAACTACCAAAGGATGCTCTGTAGAGCTGGCAGACACCCCAATGTTGTACAGAACCGAGGGCAGGGAGCTGACCTTGATCCCCTAAACCAGCACTCCCCCCATTTATTCCTAAATATCTCCCACTTACAGGGATGTGCTGGCACAAAGGTGTCCCTGGATCACAGAATCACAGAACAGTATTGGTTGGAAGGGACCTTAAAAACCGTCCAGTCCCACCCCTGCCATGGGCAGGGACACCTTCCACTAGCCCAGGTTGCTCCAAGTCCCGTCCAGCCTGGTCTTGGACACTTCCAGGGATCCAGGGGCAGCCACAGCTTCTCTGGGCAACCTGTGCCAGGGCCTCCCCACCCTCCCAGGGAGGAATTTCTTCCTAACATCGAATCTAAATCTACCCTCTTTCAACTTAAGGCCTTTCCCCCTTGTCCTGTCTCTACCAGGCCCTGGTGACAAGTCCTTCAGGTCACAGCAGATCCCTCCCCTGCCCCGAGCACTCAGGCAGACTGGAGCAGGCCTGGCAGCGACGGAGCTGGGAACAGCACCCAGCACTCCAGGGCTCTCACTCTGATGCTCCAGCCACTGCTCCACGTGCCTGCCCTCACTCCCTGCCCTATCCCAACCCTCTCCCCATCTCCAGGCACACCACAGCACGGCCCACGAGCTCCCAGGATCCAAGCCCGAGGCCAAAGGGGTACCTGGTTTGTGATGGATGTTGCCCAGGGAACCGCATTTGGATGTCACATGGCTCAGGTCGACTGGCTTGTAAACGATTTGAACCTGCCCGCAGGAGAGAGGAAAAAGGGATGAGCCCCAGTGCCAGGATGGACTGGCTGGGGAGGGGGAGCATAACACACAGCGGCACCTGAGCTGGATTGGAGGGAAAGGACAGCTCAAACCCCAGGAAGATTAATGGTACAAAAGAAACCGTCATCAGAAACGGGAGATCATTAATGCCCGTGTGCAGTAGCCTCTTAACATGTCAGCATGCACGAGATCACCTCTCCACAGAGGGGGGGGAGCAGAGGCAATTTTAAAGTGCTCAAGTGAGAGAGGAAGTGGAGTGGTAATTAATTAAGATTTGCATACACATCATCCAAAAGGAGGAGATATACCAGAGAGAAAACGTAAAAAATAAATACCTTTTCTGGTGTAAAACATAAAGCTTATGTCCACAAAAACTGAAAGAACAGAAATGATCAATGTGCACAGAACTTTTAAAAGGGTGACCAAAATATGCATTTCTGAAAAATGCTGTAACGGAAATAAGGGTTAAAAAAAAGGGAAAAAAAAAAAGGAAGGAAAAAAAAAAAAAAGGCAAAGCAAATTCTAAACATCTGGAGATCACATCATAAGAGATTAGAACGTCATAAAACATCGAACCACAACAGCATTTCGTGATATTTTATGCTCTGCTTTTTTTGATTTGCTTGTCACATCACTGCCTCAGAACAAGGGGCTGCAGCAATTCCGCAGATCCCGCCCCGCTCACGGACCGCGCGGGGCCCGTGGCCTTTGCCCACGGACACCGGGTGACACGGGACACACACACAGGAGGGACAGCAACGTGGGGCTGGTTTAGTGCTACGTTAGCAGTTAAACACCACAGCGGGAACACCGACGGCTGCAGAGGGCTGGGAGCCCCCCGGGCACGGCAAACCACGGCACACACACACACGGCAGCTACGGCACGAGCAGGAGACAAGGGGGGAGGAAACATCCCCATAACCCCACAAGTTACCTCAGACCCCGGTTTTGGACCCACACCTGGCTGCGGGTCAGTTGTTGCTGGAGTTAGTGGGGCTGTGCAGGAGAAACTGGATCATCAAACACCTCGGGGGTGGTCCCCAGGCACTGGGGAGTGCCTGGCTCTCGGGGGTAGCCGGCGTCTCACGGGGAGCATATGCTGCTCTCCGTGTTTTCTCCAGCACCACATTTGTGCTGCTCCCACAAATCTCAGGAAGGATGTGCCAGCACCAAAGGGAGCTTTGGAGAGGAGCTGACTCCTCCCAGCAGTCTCTGCAGCAGCACAAAGGGTTCACCGTAGCCACTGCTCTCCATCACACCCGAGAACCCTGTGCTGACCCAAAAGCCCCAGGGGAAGGCACATCCTCCAGTTCTCACGTTGGCCTCAATCTCCCCCAGAGCTGGGTGCTGGATTGCCACACCCCTGAGAAACACTCCCCCTCCATCACAGAGCCAGGAAAAGGAAGGGAGCAGACCTGGCCCCACCAGCACAGAGCCCTGTGCTGACCTGCCTTGTCCCCCACGCTCACGCAGACCAAAAGGCACATTTGACAGGAGACAGAGAGAGTGGGGGAATGAACCCCCAGGGCCTGGGAGCACATCGTGGACACAGACACGGAGACAGAGCTGGGGACAGGTCACACGTTTAATGCACTGGGCAGGACAGGAGACGGATTTGGTCGGAAGGCAGGAAAGGGACCCAAAAAGGGCAGCTGGAGCCTTTCTAATCCCAGCTGTGACCCCAAAGGGCCTATGAGCAATTCAGGCACCACTGAGACCTGGGATTGAAAGACCTCCCATTTCCAGGGCAAACAATCAGCAGCTGGAACTTTCTGCCATCATTCCAGTCCCTTTTTTGACACACAGAACTCCATTATCCCTTCCCATCCTGCTGGGGAGCAGAGAAGGATCCTCCCCATTTTAACAAGAAAGGAAAAGGGGAACAGAGTAGTTTGCCTGGGAAACCAGTGCCAGAGACCTGGGGATCCCACCTCTCAGCATCAGAAGTGCTTTTTGCCTAATGCATCACCTGGTCAGAGCATCCATGGGCTTAAAAATCCAGGTACCCAGCTCAGGTAGTGACAGTTCCCCCTGGAAGCAGGGATGACTGGGCAGGTGGTCCCTGGGGTTTGAGACACAATGGCCATCAAAGCCTGGGGGTCCCTTGTTGCCCCTCTCCCAGAGGAGCCCCAGTGCCCATCCCTGCCCCCAGGACAGCCCGTGCAGCCACGTCAGCACAGGGCTTTGCTCCGAGAGCTCCCAGAGCTGCTGCAGCCAGGCTCAGATCACAGGGTTTTCAGTGCTGGCAGGGCCTGGGGAGGGATCACAACCCCCAGCCAGAAGTCCAGATAATTCTTAACCCAGTTCAGCTGCAACCGCTTGCCCACGGTGTGAGCATTCCGTGGAGAAAGGGAGGAGCTCAGCACGCCGTGCTGGAGCTCATCACCGGCCACAGCACAGGGGATCTGTGGCCAACACCACCTCCTGGTCCACCACACACCAGGCAGCCCAGCCAGTGCAGGACTCCAGAGTGAAGAAGAGGAACAACCATGGAACTGCTCCACAGGGGTCTGGGCTCCGCAGAGCAGCTCCTCTGGCCCATGAAAGAACTGCAGAATGACACCAAATTTAAGCCAGAGGCTGCAAACCCAGCTGTGTCCCCGCCAGCGTGTGCCAAGCCCTCTGCAAGGCTCAGTTTCTCAGGGAGGGCGTCCACAGAGATCAAGAAAAGCCCATGAAAAATCCACGGGGAACATCTGAGATGCTCCCTCAGACAGCCACAGACCAGGTTCCCCCAGACCACGGGTTGCACTGTTCGGGGCGTGCCTGGGCCCGTCATCTTTCCCGGACCCAAACTGCCTCCAGTGGAACTGCTGTGAATCCACCAACCTCTGTGGAGTTTCTCCAGGTTTCTGGCACAGTAACTGAAAGCTGAGTCCAGTATTTGTCTGGGAACAGCTGGAAATGCCAGCGTTCAAATCAATTAACTTTTAGGCTCAGCCTCCGTAGGCGCTGCCGGACACACTTGTTAGCAAGGAGAAGCTTAGTTTTTGCATGGGTCATACTTGCCTGATGGGAATGGGCAGGAACCTGCATGTTCATCTGTTGGGCAGGATCATGTCCAACTTAGCAGCACATTGAACAACGAGGACTGGGTCTGCATAGATTTACTCATCTCCTACATCACTGTCTGCCAGAGCCCCCATCCCGCAGACAACGAGGCTTTCAGCCTTTCCAGGTAGTGCCAAACCCTGGAGTTACTGGGATGTTTTGTTACAGACATGGTTTGGACACGGGGCAGTTAGTTCTGTCCATGTCAGGCATGTCCAGGACTTGTTAGGGTTCATCTCACCATGTCTTTTGGGTTAATGGGGTTAAATGACAGCACGTCCCCAATGGCTATGTGACAGCAGGGTGGCTGCAGATAGCATTGGTGATTAGTGTAACAACATGCCACTAAAATCAGGATTATCACAGTGCATTCAAAGTGTGAAGGTACTCACACTGCCTCCGCCCGGGATGTGTTTGATATTATCCTTTGAGCCACACCTGGATTGAACGTTGCTAAAGTCCAACTTCTTATTAACAATCTGCACCTTTGGTAGCCAGAAAAGAGTCATTGCACGTCACCAATAGCTATCTGATGGCAGGATCGCTGCAGATAGCATTGGCAGTTTAGTGTACACAACATGCCACTTATAATAAGAACTATTATAGAGCATTGAAAGTGTGAAGGTACTCACACTGCCTCCGCCCGGGATGTGTTTGATATTATCCTTTGAGCCACACTTGGATTGAACGCTGCTAAAGTCCAGCTTCTTATTAATAATCTGCACCTTTAGTAGCCAGAAAAGAGCGTGAGAAACAACGTGACCATCTGCAGCTTGACCATGGGTTATATCCCTAAAACCAGGAACCTGCCTTCCAGTGCTGAGAGCGAAAAGGAGAATCTCTGCCTTGCCGCATAGATTTGTGTTACTCATGGGCTGGAAACTGAAGGTGGAGGTGGGCAGGTTATAGCTAGAGATTGGATATGTCTGGGTAGTGATGCAGCCCTGGTTCCCAGGCCACAAATACCAGCCAGAAATGAGCTCAGCTCATCTTCTTTCACTGACCAGAACAGGGAACTTGCTGGGCTGCAAACCCGCTGCAAGGCACCAAGACTCCACAGTGCTCTGAGACTCGGCTTCTGCAGAGCCCATGGAAGGGGGAGAGATGGAGCTGAGAGAAAAATGCCTGCCCAGCCCCAGCTCCCGTGCCTGGCATCCTGATCCCCCTCTGGGACAGGCACACCCGGCCTCGGGCAAACAAGTGCTGCTGGCCAGGCTGGAGAGCAGGAGCTGCGTGTCCAGCACTGGGAAAAGACGCCCGAGCTCTGCTCTGCACAGGGCTCACACTCCCCCTACAGTAACCAAGAGAAAGCAGACACTGCCAGGGATCCAGTCCCATGCCAGGGATGTGGCCCCATCCCAAGGATGCAGTCCCAAGCCAGGGACGCAGTCCCATCCCAGGGAAGCAGTTCCAGGCCGGAGATGTGGTCTCAAGCCAGGAATGCAGTCCCAACATCAGGGATGCAGTGCCAAGCATGCAGCCCCATCCAGGGATGCAATCCTTAGGCCAGGGATGCAATCCTTAGGCCAGGGATTCAATCCCAACGCAGGAAGGCAGCCCCACGCCTGCAGTTTTCTTAAGCCCTGTGGGATGACAGGGGGGCAGCCCAGCCCATTCCCCAAAGCTCTGTGGCATATTCCCAATGCCACCTCCCGTGGGAGAGAGGCTGGAAACAGCTCGGTGCCACACGGGAACCACATGCCACGCCAGCTACACCCTCCAGCCCCAAAGCCTTCCCTCCACACAAGGATTTCTGTGCTCATGAAGCTGGTTCTATTTCGGGCTCGTTTTCCCCACTTGGCTGCGTAAGGGCAGCTACGCTGGAGCGACCTCCTGCTTCTGCTGTTCCAGGCAAAACGGGGAGAAAGATTGTCCCTGCTCCTTCCCCCAGGCACTCTGGAGTGGCTTTACAACCTACACAGGTGTAAATGCAGGGAACAACCCGCAGGCCCGAGCCTGTCTGAAGCACAAGCCCGTGAGAGGGACCATCCTGCAGTGTCACATCCCTCAGCCCTGGATGGCCCCGTCCCCGAAGCCAGCTGAGCAGGCACCTCGCCTCCATCCCACCATTCCATCCCAGGCCTGCTGCTGCCAGCAGAGCTCCCTGCTGTTCCCTGCTTCTCCAGCATGAGAAGCACCAAGGCTGGTATGTGCCTCCAGCGTGGTTTTCCAGATTCACATCAACTAACCCCACAAACCAGGACCCAGTTCTGCTAGACCAGGCTTTGCAGAGCAGCACTTGGTGATCCAGTGACAACAAAAGTGCTCAGACCATGCAGAAACACTGGAAGAGACCTGGCTTGGCTGGCTCCTGGTGTGTATTTCCCCATGCTCCCTTGCTTCCCTAGGATGGGGGTCTGGAATCTGCACGGAGAGCAGGCTCCAAACCCATTTCTGATTTCAGCCTCAAATCAAACTGGTGGGATCAGCCCCTTCTGCTCCAGCTGCAACCATTCTGCTGAGAGCAGCCTCGTGCCCTACAGAACCCCCAACAGAGCACCCAGCTGTTCTCCTCTGCAAAAAGCAAGGAACTGTCCCAAATTCAGCTGCTCCCACTCTTTCAGTAACACCAACAAACACGTCCTACAGAGAAGCAGAGAGAGAAAAAAAAACCCCAACTTGTAAAAGCTGGATTAAAAAGAATGAGTGAATAATTTAACCAATTTCCAAGTGAACAGAAGGGTCTCTTCTAAAATCCTGGGAGAACAGGGTTTGTGGGGGTGGGAGGAAAAATCCCATGACTCGTGCTAAGTGGGCAGGAGGGCTGAGGCCCCAAAAAGGACACGTGCTGCTCTGCTCATGACCAACGGCCCTGCCCAGGCTCCAGAGCCCCACTGGATTGTAGCACAAAGCCAGTAAATCTCCAGCCACAGCAGAAAACGCCCGGAAGGCCGTGGAAAAGCAGGCTGCCGTTTCAAGGGGTGCAGAGGAGCCATCCCAAAGCCTCCCCCCTGTGCCAGAGGGGAACATTCAGAGCCAGGGAGGTCACACAAAATGCCACGCACAGCACTCGGGCAACCGTTTGTTATGGCTCTGCAAGGTCTGCGAGCCAGGCAGTGTCCCCCCCAGGGCAGGCAGTGTCACCCCTGGCACAGGCAGTGTCACCCCTGGCACAGGCAGTGTCCCCTCAGAACAGGCAGTGTCACCCCTAGGGCAGGCAGTGTCACCCCTGGCACAGGTAGTGTCACCCCTGGGACAGAGTGTCACCCTGAGCAGGCAGTGTCACCCCTGGGACAGACAGTGTCACCCCTGAGCAGGCAGTGTCACCCCTAGGGCAGGCAGTGTCACCCCTGGCACAGGTAGTGTCACCCCTGGGACAGAGTGTCACCCTGAGCAGGCAGTGTCACCCCTGGGACAGAGTGTCACCCTGAGCAGGCAGTGTCACCCCAAGGGCAGGTAGTGTCACCCCAAGTGTCCCTTGCCAGGCTTGCAGAACTTAACCCAAGACCCTCAATCCCAAGCACTTGGAACACGGAGGTCGCTTTGCTGCCCGTGAAACAGGTTCTTTGGGAGTGAAAAGAGGTTGAAAGGACAGAAGTGCCACCAGTTCTGGCCATGTCACACCACCCGTGTAGCCACACAGCCACCTGATGGCAGAGCACAAGCCAAAACCTTGCCAACAGAGTTGGATCCAAAATCCCAGTGTCTGGAAAAACTTGGGGTCCGAGCCTGGGCCCCTCAGGAGGAGGCAGACCACCCTCCTGGCTCACTAATGGAGGGACTGCTCCGGTCACAGTGTAGGATCCACAAACACAACCCTGATCCTGCCACTCCTGAGGGCTGCAGGTCACAACCTGCTGTCCCTAACTGGACAATCTGTCCCTAACTGGACACCACGAGGGAATGCCATTCCCCTGGAAGCCACTCCACGAGACCCACACCACGAGCTCTCCGTGGGACAGCTGAGCTATACTAAAGCCAGGCAAGGAGTTCCAGACCAAGCCCCCAGCCCAGTCAACCCAAAACTCAGAACCAGGCTGGAGCCCAGCTGACATCTGGCTGCCCACTGCCCACAGCTGCTGCTGCTCCAGGGAGGCTCTCCCATCCCGGACGGAGCATCCAGCACCCGCTGTCCCCACAGCCAGGCCCCCTGGGGAAGCGGAGTCCGTGTTTTTACCTTGCCACCTCCGGGCTGGTGCTTCAGGTTCTCAGTGGAGCCAATTTTGGACTTGACGTTTTTCAGGTCGGGCATGGGCGCGGCCGAGGGCTGGATGCGGGTCTTGGCAGAGGCCGGAGATTTCGGTGGGGTGCGAACCACTGCCACCTTCTTGGGCTCCCTGGCTGGTGGGGTGGGCAGAGAGGGGGTGCGGGAACGGCTGCCTGGAGTCCCGGGGGAGCCGGGACTGCTGTAACCGCTTCTGTCTCCAGACTTTGGCTGCTCACCTGGAGGTTGCAGGCGGGGAGTGAGCACAGGCGGGCAACCCGGGCACACCCCACCCCTCCCTCCCCTGGCTCACTCCCTGCCTTTTTGGGGTCGATGCCCCCGGCCCCAGAGCCCACCCCGCTACTCCCAGTGCGCGGCCGCGCTTTCTTCTACTCCACTTTGAAGGAAAAACTGTGATTTAAAGGCAATTCCCTAATATCTCAGAAGGAAGACGGTCTCCACTGCCTGGGTCACTTGCAAAACTCCCCACTCGAGCGTGGCATTGGCATGCATGACAAATTACAGACAAAAGACACTCAAAACCACTTTTCTGTTAGGAATTTGGAAGCATTTTTACATATTTTTTTTCTCTGTAATTAAATAAGGCTGGTTGCTGAGCAGCTTAGAACCGTCCCCGGTTTGAAAAGCAAATGAAAGGAGAAAAGAAAACCCTTAAACGTCACCTTTCTCAGTCTTTGCTGCTGCAGGAGGTGGTTTTTTCTGCTCCTTTCTGCCTGTTTAGTGAATGAGAAAGATGCTTAAACATAATAAAGCTGGAAAATTAATTGATTTAAGGTTTTATGGAGCTCCAGTTAAGTATGAAATATATATATATGTATATATTCAGTGAAATGCACCATTTTAATGGAAATTCACAATGCCTGATGCTTTCTGGGGTTTTCTTCTCTGAGAATAATAACGGGCTAATCTCCACTCCTGCAATCGAAGAATTGATCCTCTTGCCCCTGGTCTTTGTGAAATATTGTCAGAGAGAAAAGGAGTAGGTGGATTAAAAAGGAGCTGCTTAAACCTTCCAAACTGGAGGGAATCCCAAAGGGACAAAGCAACTGCCCTCTCCTACACATGTACGAACAGAGCCAGCACCTGGAAAGGCTCACTCCAGAGGGCTCTTCCCAGCTCCAGGACAGGGCTGAGCAGCTCCCAACCCTCCCGGCAGACCTCAGCCTGTGCCGTGCCCCTGCTTAGGGGCCGTGAGTTCGGTCATTAACCCCCCCTGGAGCTGCCTGGAGAACTCGGGAGCACCACCGAGGCCATCACCACGCGGCTCCCACCGTCACCTACCGGAGCTGGGAGGGGTCTTGGGGGCCGTGGGGGTCTTTGCCGGGATGCGCGTGGCGTTGGTGGAGTTCCTCTGCGCCTGCCCCGAGCGCGGCGTGCCCGTCTTCGTGCCACCCCTCATCTCCGGGCCCTGGGGACACAAGGGGGGGGTCTGTCAGGGATGGGCCGTCACCCCTCATGGGTCAGGGCACACGAGACACCCGCCCCCGTCCAGCTTCCTACACCCTGGGCAGCTCACGGGAGCACCCAAGGGTTCCCCACACCTGGAATGTGCCGGTTAACACCTCGTCTCCCACAACAGCACCCGCCACAACCAGGGCACGGTCACAACCAGGGCAAGGCCACAAAGCAGGGCACAGCCACTCCTGGGCTGGTGGAGTGGCGGTGACCTTTCCCAGGCGAGCCCTTGGCTTCAGCTGCACCATCCACCACACCCTGGTTTAGCAGGCAGAACTCCTCTGTTCTCTGAACCTCATCACTTTGTTTCCCCTGCTCTGCTAAAATTGTTACAGAAGATACATAAATTCATCAGCGTGTTCAACTCCTCTGTTCTCTGAATTTCGTCACTTTGTTTCCCCTGCTCTGCTTAACTTTCATACAGAAGATAAGTTTATCCATGAGTCGAGTGCCAGGCTTCAAACACTGGGAAGCACCTCAGATATCCCCACCTGCAGTACACCACTGTCACACCTGCATCACCTGTAATGTCAGGTAAAACTGCAGTATCCTATCTATGGTCTCCTGGTCCTGTAGAAATCCTTCCCAAATCTCTGAACTCACACCTCCTCTTTCTGGTGACTACTTAGTACTGGTCAATATAAAAGCTCCTGGAAAACATGGAACTGAAAATCTACAGGCTGACTGGTCCCAAGGCAGCAGGGAAGCACAGCAGAACCAGTAAAACCACATCCCATCATCTCTGAGTGGCACAGGTTGCCCAGAAAAGTGTGGCTGCCCCATCCCTGGAAGTGTCCAAGGCCTTGTTGGAGCAACCTGGGCTAGTGGAAGGTGTCCCTGCCCATGGCAAGGGGTGGCACTGGATGGGCTTTAAGGTCCCTTCCAACCCAAACCATTCTGGGATTCTCTGATCCTACGTGACCTGCAATCCCTGGGCTTCCCCTCCCCACAGGCGTATCCGTGTGAGCAAACACAACAAAGGCAAACCAGGCCCGGGTGCTTGTGCATTCCCTACAGCAGCACCCGGCAGGTCTGGCTGTGGCACACTGCAAACGCATCTGCTGCTTCACTGCCAACGCTGCCGTGGAACACAGATAAAGCTGCAGAACAAGGAAGGGCTTAAAAGGACCCGGAAACGCCTCAGGGAGACCAGGTAACACCCTGCAGCAAGGACCTATTTTTGCTCCGCGTGCTGGTTCCTTCTGGCGCCAAAACGGGGGCCAAACCCGGCCGCGGCCACGGGAAGGTGATGCGCATCCCACCCTCTCCAGAGGGACAGGGAGAGACTCAGCCAAGCACCATCACTCAGGAACGCTCTAAGGTATTCCCCTCGGCCTCTCTCACATCCCATTTCCTTACCTTGGCTCTCATTTCTGGCGTTCCCGTACTGGCAGGTCGGGATGTGGCAGGAGAGACTCGCTTAGAGGCAGAAGCAGGGCTGGAGGGTGGTTTCGAAGGGGCTGTGCTAGAGGAGGTGTGTCGGTGGGGGGGGATGGAGGGTCTGTCCCCTGGGGGTTTGGCAGTGGAAGGTGAGGATTTCTTAAAACGTGGAAACAAAATAAAACGGGAACAAAAAAAATATCAGCACGGGGAAGGAAACGAAACGGGATCAGCAACATAAAATAGGATTAGAAGGTGCAATGCAGAGCTGGGTGTGGGATAGGTGTTAGGTGGCACTGCCAGGGCCCCATGGCTGGTCCAGCAAGTATGAGATACCCCAGCTATTCCTTCCACAGGGTGCAGTGACACCCGAGCCCCTTCCTGGGGAGAGTGTCACCCTGTGACAGCTCGTCCTTGCTTCCGCCCTCCACACCAGGGGCACATTTCACCATCAGAACCCTCAATTCACTCCCAAACCCTCCTCCTTCCTGGCAAAGGAACAGCACTACCAACACCACCCGCATTTCTGAGAGATGCAGGTGGCCGGTCCCAGGCCTCTCAACCCCATCACACCTGCTCTTCCAAAAACAGACCACTGCTTTTATCTAGGCTTGGCACCATGTCTAATGCCTGGCCTGATATGACCCTGCCAGACTCGCCCAGAGAAAAACCCAATTTCACACTGCTGGTAAATAATTCTATTCTTCACCCCTTAAACTGCCCCTCAGTTTGTTCATCATCCCCCTTAGGCACTAATCAAGATAATGGCCAGATGAACTGAACCTCCTGCAAACTACCAGGGTGACAGATGCCGTTAAACCTCTGCAACCTTAAACTCTGCTGAAGATCCCCGTGGATCCCTTCCAACTCAGGATATTCCACGATCTGCAAGGCCTGGATTATTCAATTTAATGTTTTAATTACATGTTTTGCTCTTTTCACTGTCGTGTTCCTCGTCCCCAGTACACCCAGTGCAGTCTTGAGTCTGCCCCAAAGGCAGCTGCTGCTTTCCAGTGCTGGGCTGAGAAAATGATTTCTCCAGCACCACACCCAACCCCGTGAGCCACATGTTTGATTTAGGTTTGGATCACTTCCTCACCCCCAAAGAACCCCATGGATTGCACCATCCAAACCAGGGTGAGGGAAATAAAAATAAAAACACTGTTGAAAAACAAATGGAAGAATGGAAGGGAATGGGGAAGGTTTCCTAAGAGACACAACTGCAGGCCAGGAGAGCAGGAGAGGAGCCAGGAACATGCACAGGTGTCACCTCTGGCTTTATTTTTTAGCTCACCTTGGGTTTCTTTTCATCAGCTTCGGTCCCTTCCTTGTCAACACGACCTGACAAAGGGAAACACACAGTTACACTTCTTGGGACTGGTCAGGAGCTCCAGGGAGATGACAACACACGTGCTGGGGGTTGTTCCCTGTCCCTGCTCTCCCTTAAAATGAACTGTGTTCTTAGAAATACATTACAAAGCCACCATTTCTTGCAGAAATACTTCCACGTGGTAAACACATTCTTTCTGGGTTAAGTGATGATCCTGAGTTAGTCATCACTGAGACCAGACACACCAACGAGGTTTCTGTGAGAGCATTTCGCCCAGATTTGCACTCAAATCCAGCGGGATCCGTCCGGTTCAGGACAGAAAGTTCCCTTCAACGAGTCTCCCTCTCTAAAACACCCACTGGTTCTAGCAATTATATAAATAAAGACTCAGACCAAAGGATGCCCCAATCCAGCAGCACCGTGACCTCATTTAAGGTGGCTGTTCAAGTGTGTTGGCTTTGCAGAGCACTTTTTCCCTGGATGTTGTTAATTCCCATCTCTCCTGACACACTGCTCTCTGCCTCCCAGCACAGTGCCCCTTCCACCTGGGTCAGTCTAATTAGGAGATTAAAAATGGTGGGAAGTACTGTTTGCAGTACAAGGCACTCATAACAGAGCCCTTTTTCCCTGTCTTTAGCTAATTCCTGCCCAGTCTGGGATGAAAAGCTGTTGATGTTCTTCCCAGTGTTTGGAAACTTGTCCGGGGGGGGTCAGCCCTTTCCTGGTGATGTGGACAGTGCTGTTAATCCAACATTGACCCATCCCAGAGCTGCTGGAGGCACCACCCCTCCCAAATTCAGTTACACTGAAGACGGGAGCAAGGCTGGAGCTGAACAGCCACGGCGTATTTCTGTCTTTGAAGGGAAAGACCATTAAATAATTGAATTTCTCCTACTTAATCAGAAGCTGGCTGGCTCTGGGCAATGCATCCCCACCCCACCATCATTCCAGGCTCCAGTGCAAGCCATGCCAGTGCCCTGCAGCACACGTGGGAAGCTTCCCACTGCTGATTCCATAGGGAACAACGAGAAATATGTTATGAGCTTTAGCTCCAATGGAAAAAGCTCCATCAACAATTTCTTCATGAGCCCCACGCAGCGAAGAGCACGTTCTGCCTGCCGCAAACCAGAGCAGCATTCCCAGGATAATGGAGGCAGCCAAGCCAGCTTTTGGGACGCGGAACTGCGGGAAGAGGCAGAGCTTCCCGCAGGATTAGACCCTGGGCAGCCAGAGCTGAGGTACAGCACTGTGAGACACCAACGTGTGTCCTGCTGTGTTAGCACAACTCATGACAAAACCTGCATCTGGACACTGAGCAGGGCCTCTAGTGACATTCCTGAGCCTCAGGAGGGGTGGAAAACAGCCTTGGAGAAAGGAAAGGTCTAAGGGATGCTCATGCATTCAGCGGTGAACTCAGACCTTCGCCCAGAACAGCCCCGTCCAGCCCCACAGACTCTTAGATGCCTCCACGCGCACAGGCAGCTGCCACTGAGCCCCCAAATGCTCTGGAACACCCAGGGACACCCCATCCAGAGCTGGGATTGCAGCAGGATGCTTTGGAAGAGCAATGGACATGCCTGGCAGTAGGGAAGGGCCCAGCTGGCTGCAGACCTTGCCTCCAGCAGCAGTTAGCAGCGGATATTTAAGGGGAAAGAACTAGAAACAGGATCAGTGCGGCGCTTCTCCATGGTTAGACCTGCCATCCTTGCCTTTTTCCTCCTCCCTCCTCTTTAGGAAAGCAAATTCCAAGAGTTATTGGACCAGACATGCAAACCAGATGGGACGTGCCCTGCCGGGACAAGCCGCAGCCCGTGCCAGGTCAGTCCCGCTCCAAGCAGGCCAGAACCACGTCCACCCGCTCTTCATCTTCTCTGGGAAGGTGCCAGGTGGGAGCCAAGGCACCCACCCAGCAGATCCAAGGAAATCAAACTAAAAACAGGTGGGGAAAGAAAAAAAGCACGTCTGGGGACACGCCAGCGCCATGCAAGGGACGCAAAACCGAAGCGGCGAGGGTCTGGCAATCCAACCCGGGATTAAATAAGGAGGGAAGGACAGGGAGGGAGCAGCAGCGGCGCGCTGGAGGTCAGTTCACAGAGCAGATCCAGGCCATTTCCAAGCAGCAGGACTCGAGGTGGCAGCAAGCTGTGGTGCTGGACCAGGCAGCCTTGTTGGGAGCCAGCCACCGGTGAGCCGAGGGCAGCAAACGGAGCACACACCTTTGAGGAGAGGGACACGGCTGGCTTTATCTGCAGCCAGGGCACAGGGTTTCTTCTTGGGCGTCTGACACTCTCCTGTATCTGGCACAACCTCAGCATCTCTGTCTTCCACATCACCTTTTGACTCAGAAGGGAGCTTGGCTGTTTCTGGCAAGGGTCCAGAATCTTCTTCCTTCCCGGGCTCAGCTTCCTTTTGGGAGGTGATCTCAGAAGGCTCTGATGGGGTGACGTCTGTACCTCCTTCACCCCCCAATGGCTGTTGCTTCTCATCTTGGTCCTCTCCGGCTTTCTGTGGCTGAGTTTCAGCCACAGGTGCCTCTCTTAGGGTGTCTCTGGAGACATCTCTGGACTCTTCTCTATCACGTTCTTCAAGAGTCTCCTTGGCTGTTGCTGGACATGAGCCTGTGTCAGGTCCTGGTGAAACCTGCTGACCCACCAGGGACAGCAAATCCTGCTCAGAAGTTTCATCGATATCACGATCCTCATCCCTCTCCTGCCCACTGGAATCTTCTTTTAACGGGGCTTTGGTACACAGAGCAGGTGGTCCACCCTCATGGTCACCTGTGCCACCTGCTCCTGCCAGCACATCCCGACCCAGCTCTGGTTCCACACCAATGCCTTCTCTGCCTCGATGATCCCACAACTCACTGCCGTCTTCGGATGCTTTGGAGCCTTGGTACATATCCAGGGGGATCGGGATGGTGACCTCAATTCTGGTGGGAGCCGCCGCTGGAGCCTTTGTTTCACATGACAGGAGTGGCTGCTGGAGGCCCCCAGGTCCCTGCTTTGGGGGATGGCTTTCTCCTGTTATTGCCTCTCCCACGCGCTCCCGAGGGCCGGGCTGGAGCTTTGGAGAGCTCGGCTCCCCTGGAGTTGAAGACGTGGGGTATGAAGCAGGGGCAAAAAGTTAGCACAGGCATGTCAGACAATCACGTAATGCTGAGAGACTGAGGATTTCTACTGTCAACTGAGAGGATAACGGAAGTCCCACACCGCCCCACTGAGCAGACAGCTCACTTCCACAGTGGTTTTTGCCTTCAAAGAAACTCTGATCCCCATGGGAATCACAAACAGTGACAGCCACAGTGCATGGAAGACCAGATTCCTGCCCGGACCCGGCCTTGGAGGTGTCCAGGTTCACACCTGCACTCCGTGAGCTGGTTCAGCTGTAGAAATTTCCAGAAGCCAAGAACACACCCATTTTCCAATCTACCACCACCGTGGGACCACAGGTTTGCTGGTCTGTGCCCACCTCTTCCTGCCTCACGGGCCTGAACAAAACAGGCCAGACCCTTCCCCTCCTTCCCGGGCTCACAAAACCCCTGCGGCTCTTTCCTCCCTTCGGGGGATGTTCAGGCACACACAGCACCTCTGAGAGCTCAAACCAGCTCTGCTCTGCTCTCCAGGTCGTTCCTGCTGCCCATGGGCATGGAGAAGAGCACTCCCATGCCTCCTCTCTTATTTCATCAGCCAGCAGAGGGAAAGGACTGGGAGGAAAAACGTTAGTTGTAGTGATTTTGGACTGTGCCCCCACTGAGACTCATTAGAGTTAAGTGATATATTCCACTCGAGCTGGAGCTTTTCTGTTGGAAATCCATTCAGCTGAAGCAAAGATGCACTGAGCAACAGAGAATTCACCTGGACAGAGGTAAACTGCTTTAAAGTCAATCGTCCTGCTAAGAATGTGCCTGTTGTATGATGAATTTGCCCAGCTTCAAAGACTCTTTGGTTCTTTTTTGAGCACTTCTCAGGTAAACCAAAGAGCCCATATCAGAGCACTGCAGTACTGAGATCACAACTGTGGCTCTGGTAGATGAACAAACAAGACTAAAACAAGAAAAAGATGAAGTCAAGACCGATTTGGTCTTTTATCAACGTCCTCCCCTTTTTAAGAGAATACCATGGTTTAAGCGAAACCACCCCACAAAGACCTTGGAAACTGTGGTTTAAAAGAAATCTTCAACTGGTCCCTACTGGAAGGTAATATTTGAAACATGGCATCAAGAAACACCTTTTATAATCACGGGGATTTGAAGTGTTCACGCAGCAGCCAGCAGGTCAACCTGGCTCATTTCTTCTGCCAAGGAACATCGTGACCACTAATGAGCAGCAGTGCAGGAATGTGGACGGGCAGCTCATGAGCTGTGCTTCCATATCCCAGGATTTTTCAGGGGGTTTGAGGCAAATCTGCAGCGCAGAGTCAGTGCCAAACTGGGAATCAGAGGATGCTTCCCCACCTGAGACTCCAAAAGCATTTTAAGATGCTCCATTTGCACTGCAAATACTGTATTTTTTTAACCCCCCACATCAGGTAGGTACCAATGAGACATCCAAGGCTCTGTGTGTCAATAATCATATTTTTCTCTGATTCAAAGACAACCATTACATGGAAGCAGCACATTATTAAAAGCCCACTTTCAGAGATGGAACAATTTACAAAGAACCTACAAATGCCATGTATAGGTTTTGTCAGAGCTCCAACTCGCTGTGTGGCTCCGTATCTGACAGCTCGAAGACCCCAGGACAGGACAGAGAGGTCTCAGCAAAAAATCTGGTGAGAAGCAGCACTAAAAGCAGGGCAGGGAGAAGAGAGAACTTCACCCCCCGTCCTGATAAGACTTGATTTCTATTTTACAGTGGCACCACTACTTTAAATAGAGAAGAGCTGCCAGTCCAAAAACCACTGGCCAGGCAAGCAAAGGTTTTATTTTCACTGCAGGGAGCAGGGTGCACAGAACTGTGCTCATCTGTGTGTGCAGAGCAAAGACAAGCTGAATTCTGCCCTGAGCTGAGAAGGCAAAAACCTATTTACTTCTGTAAAAGACACGGATGTCTAACTGCACTAATGGAGCCACGAGGAAGAGACACCGCCCAACTGGAGGGGTTTGTTATGTTTACTGTGCAGGAAACTGCCTTGGAAAATGGAGTTTAACTGAGATTTTAAACAGCACACCAAATTAGGGCTGCGGTGTGCAGGCAAGACAGCAACATCACGGGGAGTCTGAATCCCTAAGTCTGCCCCAGCGGGCATGGAATTAAGCCAGCACTGGGTGTTTTGGGAAAACCCCATCCTGACGTTTTCCATCAAGTCTGAACTGAGCAGAGTCAAGAGAGGCTTTCCAGGCAGCCAAGACATCCTGGATAATCCTTGGCTCATCTAAGCAGACACAATTACTGCTCTGAAAACACCTGCTGCCCACTGCGTCTGACTTGGCCACTTCACATTCCCTAAGACTGGGATAAATAAGGAAAGCAAACCCTTAATGTTTTGAAGTCAGGGCACTGGTGAGTAGGTCTGAGACGTGTTTTACATTAGAGAGACACAGCAACTAAACAATTCACTGATCTCATACGTGACGTGCAGGGCCCACACTGCCTCTGTTCACTGGGAGCAGCTCCTCCTGGTCACGGCACATCCCAGCTCCATCCATCAGCTTTCCCAGCCTGGAGAATGCCCTGGTTTTGCCACTGGGCAAACAACCACCATGACTTTGGCCGTCTGAGAGAGAAATCTGGTGCATGAAAAGCTGAAGTTTTCCTGAAATGGGTATGTCTGAACATTCCAAGCGTGGATGACCCTTCCCTGTCAGGAACAGGGAGAACTGCATAACTGCTGAGCAGTGCAGAGCATTTCATTACAGAACAGAATTCCCAAGCCACCAGCAACCACGTGGGCAGCAATAACTGGACCCAGTGACAGATGATTCACCCACCTTGAGTGTCATCTCCTGCAGCGTGGTCCTCCAGGTTGGGAGTGGCTCCTACGCCCGCCTCTTCAGCTGCTCCCAGGTCAGAGGAACAAGGGGAAAAACATGATCAAAACAAGAGTTAAGTTTAAGTGTGTGCCTGGAGAATGGATTTACCTCCCTTCTGATGCTGCCCATCAGATTGGGCACGATCTCTGCTGTATCATGAGCAGGGCAGGATCAGAAAGGAAATCACTCCACACCGATGACGGACCGGGATAGATCTACTCGGCCTGTGTTGTACCAGACAAGAGGAGTGTTCCACCAACACACGCATCCTAGATGGTAGGTTAGTACAAGCTCTTTCAGGTAGGAAACAGGCTGTTAAAGAGCAAGGAAACTTGTGGATTTATACCCCCTCTTCTACCCCCACCTACCCTTTCTGTAGCCGTCAGCACTCACACAAACATCTCTTATCTGAGCCCACCTTCTTGGTGTCTACTACCCACCTCACCACAATGAACCCTGCCAAGGCTGTGTGAGACCACTGATTCCAAGCCTGATATGAATCTGACACTTTGGGAATACTGGAACACCAGAGAAGCACTGTCTTCTTCACAGCAATGAGGGTTTGCCTCCCTCAGAATTTTTCCAATTTATTCTATGAGTACTTTTGGACCAGCTTAAACAATATACCTGCATGTCACATTCTCTAGCCAAACTAGAACTTTCTCTGTTTCCCTGTATTTTTCTTTTTCCCCAGGAGTTCAGGACACAAGGGCTCCCTGGTACAGTCAGATCTTGCACCAGGGTCTGCACATCCTTGCAAGCAGGTGAACCACTCTGTGTCCCGCTCCAGGGCTCCACCCTGGGAGCCTGGGCATTGGATGCAGATGGATTTCACTGCTGTGGGTGTGTTCCAGTGTTTGGCAGTAGGAGAAGCCCTTTTCCACCCACTACCTTTCTCAGGTCCTGCCTGATGCTTCCAGGAAAAGCCCCTGGCTACGGCACAGGGGACACATACTCATTCTCCACACACAGACCTGCCCCTCCCCGCAGCTCCTGCCCTCTCCTACCCACACAGCGCTGCTGCAGTCGCTCCCTGCTCTGCCTCTGGAAGGCACCATCCCTCCCTGGAAAACCAGGCCCAGGTGCAGTGATTCCCCACAGGCCATTCAGTCTGAATTAGCCACTTCATTTCCTCTGCATTACCCTTAAAAGCACTGCTGCAGTGGCCTGGTTTTCACCTGCCACTCCAAAGACACCCGCGAGGGCTGGGCAGAGCCAGAGTGCTCCGGGATGAGGGGCTGCTGGAAGAGGGGCTGGAACGACCCGGATCTGCTTAGCCTGAAGGTGGGAGGCAAAGCCACCAGAGAGACACCAGACAGAAAAGATTGTCAGATGCGGAGCTGAGAAGGAGAAGAGAAAGCCGCGAGTTTCCCTCAGGATGGGGAAGGCAAGAGGACAACTGTAAGCCAGGAATTGTTCGGAGAAGGAAGAAGGAGCGTCAGGAGCAAAGCGTCCCTGCGAGAGGTTTCATGGTGTCATCTCACAGCACTAACCAGTCCAGCTCTCTGCTCTCTCTGCATCAAGAGGTGGAACTGCACCTTGGTCTCCCTCACCTGTGGTTCCTTCTGGGATCTCCCCGTGCTGTTCCACACCACCCTGATCCTCGTGGTCTCCTTCCTCCACTAAAGGTGCTGTGGCATCTGAAAAACAACGCAGCTTTCACACAGCTGTTGGGTGGCGAAGCCCTGTGGAGGCCAGGATGTGCCAGAAGAACCTTTTTGCTCAGAAAAGCACTTGACTCCCTCCCTTCAGCCAGTGGAGCTCGTGGAGGGGGACAACCAAGCAGACACAGCAAAGCCAACATCACAGGGACACCACGAGCCGCCCCTCTGCCACACAATGTGCCACAGCACACTCCTTACGCTTCCAAAGGCTTTGCCACGAACTTTATCCGAAAATCCACAGCCAAAAGCAGCCAGTGGTACCTGACCCACATGCACAGCAGTGCTGTCTGCACTGGGACATCACTGGTCTGGAGCAGGACAGAGCAGCTCCCATGGGACACCTTCACAAACCATCCCAGCACTCTGGGCAGCTCTGGGACAGACAGACACCTGGCTCCATCTACCACAGGGACGTCTGCTCCTCATGACAGTACCGATCCGACTGGAAAGAAGGATGGTATCCCCTCCTGCACCAGCTAGGTTTTACATTCTGATTTCCTGAGCCACTTCACAGACAATCAGACAGCCCACACGTCCAGCGGGACAGGGCTGGCACTGCTCAGCATCTCTGTCCACCTCTCCTTTCTTTTAGACCGATTTTGCAAGCTAATGCCTTTACCTGAAGTCTCCGAAGGCAGATACTTGGGATTAAAACACGCGAGGAACACACAAGGTGCAGTTAATTGAAATGGTGAACAAGTCTCTGGACCACTTAGGAAATTAGTTTCTTTCTACAAACGTGACAACCAGGTAACACTCCGGAGCAGCACAGACATGGCTTGAGTCCTACCACCACAACCTTCCCATCGGCATGAAGTTTGGTTTTATGTGTGGAGCCTGCCCAGCTCATCATTCCAGCAGGAATCTCACTGTACTAAGGAACACATGAACACAGAGGGGGCAAAAACCAGCTGACTCCAGAAGGGAACTCAGCAAACAGGACATGCTGTCAGTGCTTTTGGGGAGCACAGTGACACAAACCTGTGTCACAAAACATGGGGTTGCTCCCGGCTGAGCTAACGGGACCTTGCCATCCCCACGTAAAAAATCTTCAGGAAACAAACCACGAGCAACTTCCTGAGCTGTAATAAACACTTCACCTCCTCTTGCCTTCCAGCCCACCTTTAGAGCTCATTATCTCATTCTGCAGCACAGAAAACACCCCTGTGATGAGACTAAGGAAGAGCTTTTGTCCAAGAGTGCAGACACTCCTCCTGAGAAACCCCACCAGGACACGGCACACGGCGAGTTCTCTGGGCAAGGTTTTACCACGACCCCATCCATCATGGTTTCAAAGCAGTAAGTCAAAGAGCTCCCACCTTCTGTAGTTGGGGTGCTCTTAGCGTCAGATGTTTCAGAAACAGGCTCATCCGATCCATCATCGACTGGTATCTGAAGGGGATAGCCTGGAAAACATTCAAATACTTACAACGAGTCCTTGGCTACGGATTAGGGCCCGTGTGTGTTACCAACTCTGACTGCCCAGATCCACAGCAGCAAGAAACCGTGGCTGGAGAGGAAAAACCACCTGAACTAAAAGCAAGCAAAGCGTGAAAATGCCAACCAAAAGCACCGGTGTCATCACCAAAAGGGAACAAGCGAAAACCCATCAGCAAAAGAAAAGCCCAGTGAACAGGCACCGGGACAGGCAGAAACAGCAAAGCATGGCAGGAGCAAGCAAGGAGATCTTAGCAAAGTAAGGAGGAAAGATGTGCAACTCCTGATCACTGTTGTCCTCTCTGGGGCCCTCAGCTCCCTCCCAGAGCAGGCTGAGCACTCCCACGACCGCAAACCAGCCCGTCTTGGTAACAGGATCAGTGCAGGACAACAAACTGGGCCAAGACGTGGTGGCAGAAGTCTTTTGGAAGAGCAGGGCAAGAGGCACAAGTCTCCTCTCAGCAAAGGGTCTAGGCAAATCAAATCATGAGAGCTGGAAAAACTGACTTAGGAAAGAAGAAGCAAAATCCCTGGGAAGCTGATGAGCGAAACAAGCTGAGAGGAGCCGTTGGCCTGCAGTGCAATACAGAGCCTGGGATGAATGGATGCTGTGGATTCTCTCCAGGGCAGAGGCAGTCCATTTATGTAAGGGGTGTCCAAAGCACCTCAAGAAAAGAAAATTAAAGATGATGTTTACATGGAGCGTAGCCGGGAGCGAGTCCCACCAGGTTTGCGAGCGCTGTGTGGGTTTCCAAGCTCAACTGCGGAGCATGGTGGAATGAGAAAGGAAAGGCCTCTGGAGAAATGCAGCTCTGAAATATGGGGAGGAAGACTCTGGCATGGCCCCCGCTCCCAGAGCTCTCTGTTCAGTTGTCCCCAGGTCCCTGTGCAGGTGAGGAAAGCAGGCAGCAAGCAGCATCCTTGAGCTGTGACCCCAAATAAAAGCAGTGCTGTGTTTTTATAGCAAACCGAGGAGTGAACACAAACACACAGTTGCAACGCTGCAGCAGTAAGATCATCCCTAGCCTGGATACCAGGGGTTATTCTGCTGCTGCTGGGCAATGATATCCCAGAGCAGCATTTTCCTAATACTGTAAATGCTGGAGCATCTCATGGCAGCAGCCAGACGATCCATGATGTCCTTCCACACACATATTCCCTCTCCTGGCTGTCCCCAAGGACCCCTGGCACCACCAAGTTGTTCCCACTCCCCCTGCTTAGATCAGCAATGGGCAAAGCAGGTCCTTTCACCATCTCCTGGACGTGCTCACCTGAGGAGAAGTGTTTTTCCTGGCCTGGTGCGTGATCCTCCATCATGGTGAAGTCCTGAGGCTGCTCCGCTACCTCTCAGCAAAGGTTCCTGATGAGAGTAAAAACCAGCACCAATTAGGCAAAACCTGACACAACAGGAGCAAAGGAAAGGTTTAACTGTTCCTGCACAAGGCAACTACGTGCCAGCCACTGCATCCCTCACAACAACGATGTAGGTAACTTCTGCCCAGCTGCATCCAAATTCCACAGGTACTCAAGATGTGCCAAGCCAAATTTCCATCCTGGTGGCACGCAGGACACTGCTCAGCCACCACGTTGTCCCAGGAGATCACTGGAGGCAGCAGGGTAAGTGCAGATGTGCTTCTGGTGCTCAAAACCCTGCATTTCCCAGTTTAACCAGTCTCTCAGCAGAAGTGTCTGCTGGCAAGGTGCGATGCTGGCATGGGAAGGGATGCTTTCCATCCCCGTGGATACACTCAGCAGGGATATACAGCTATCACAACACGCTCATCATCCTAAAAGCCACCCAAATGTGACAAACCAGGAACAGGGACTCTTAGAGAAGAGGGTCTCGCTTGGCTGTGGCTCTGAGGGGACAGCACAACAGCAGGATTTAACCCCAAATCCTTCTTGCAGGGCTCAGAAAGCCACACCACAGTGCAGAGCAAAGCACGCAGGGCTGGACAACTGGGGTGGGAGCAGGAAGGTGCCAAAACTCAGAGTCCTTTTTCCAAAGTGCATCGATCTACAAAAGGAAATGAAGTTGCCAACAACCATTATCTGCTCCCTGATGCAGGGGCTGTGTTTCTCCCTGCTCTCCGTGCTGGTTGGACAGACAGTGCTTTTAGCTGACTTCCTAATAGCTGATATAATTACAGCCACTGGCAGTGATTAATAATCAGCTATTAGTGTGATCATATGTTTGCCATGACCATCAGAAGCTAATGAATCCAGCAACGAAGCTCAGGTTACCAGGAGCAAGGAAGAAACCCGTGGTTTTGTCTGCTGGCAATAAATTAACTGGATATATGGAACCACACCAGAGAAACTCCAGGGCCAGTAACCAGATCTCTCACCCAGCTTTTTTAAGCCTTAGCAAGATGACTCTGCAATTTAATTTATGCCTCAGACACATACAAAGCCATTTGACAGAACTGTACTAAGGAAGTTCAAGAACTTTCCCTAAAAAGAACCCCATAAAGATGGAGGGATAAAACAGGAAAGAATTAAGCATCTAATTTTTGTCCCAAAAATGGTGGGCCCTAATTATTTAGACATATGGTTGCTCTCCTCCCAGCGCTCAAAGGATCATATTGATTATCTCCTGGTCTCATCTGGCTGATGCTTGATATTTAGCACTGAAACACTAAAATGTAGTGTTAACCTGCTGGAGGGGCCACAAAAGCAACCTGGGCACAAACATGAGTGTAAAATGACACACAAATGTGCTGCTCTGGTGTGTGTGTGTGCACACACAAAAATTACCTCTCTGCCCCAAACACACACGTGGGACTGGGCACAGCACTTTTCCCAGTCTTTTTTTTGCCTGTTGGCAGAAAAACATGGATGACAGAAGCAGTTCCCACCCCCCTGACCACTGGTGATCCCCTCCCAGCCGCGCTCCTTCACTATACATCCACAGACATCAACATCTTTGCTTCCCAACTGCTCATCCAGAGCAAACCACTCTCAAATCTGCTGTGCTGCATTTAGACGAGGCTGTCTCCTTACTCTGCCTCCTTCCCTCTCTTCCTCCCACGGGTCTTTTGGAGAGTAGCAGTCAGCGCCTCCCCCAGTCTCCCTGGAAAGCCACACTTAGTCCTTTCTTGCCTCTGGACAAGAATTTCCTGGGACACCACCCAGTGGGCTCACATAACCCGTCACAGGTTTACCTGCTGGCTCCACGGACAGCCCCTCACACAGGGAAGACCCTCCCCTTTTCCTGGGAACACAGCATTCAGCAGGGGTGCAGCCCTGGCACTGCCGCAGCGGCCGTGATTCAGCAAAGGCTGTCAGTGCTTCCCGCTGTCCTGCCAGTGCCAGGGCTTTCCAGCACAAAGGAATGGCTGGGTGCTGTGCAGGGAAGCAGGTGATCCTGTTATCATCCGTCTGTGCTGCTCGTGGCCAGCCCCTGCTCCCAACTGTGCTCCATGCAGGATTCAGCTGCCTCCGAGCCGGGGTGGGCTCGGGAGGATGGAGCCATTAATTTTTCAGAGGCGAGAACAGAAGAGAGAAAGAGCTGCCTTTCTGCCACAAGGGGGAAAAAAAAGCATGACCGAAAGGCACAAAGATCCATCAAAAAAAACCCACTCAGTGGGACCCTGAGAGCACCTCAAACCTGGCTGCAGCTTATGAAACGCCCGGGGTGTTCTTTCATTCGGACACAGTGATTTTGGGGGATGATGTCTGGGCTTGCTGTGGGAGAGCAGGAGCATCTCCCAGCAGATGAAGCACAATGTCCTGCAGCAGAGGAGCAGAGTCCCCTCTGTGCCTGAGCCACCTCGAGCAGCACCAGTGGCAGGGACCAAACCAGCTCAAACTGGCACGAGCCACAGGGCAGGGAGGGAGAGAGACTATTGCCAAGGGCATGGAGTGATGGGACAAGGGGGAATGGCTTCACACTGACAAAGAGTAGGTTTAGATTGGATTTAGAAAGAAATTCCTCCCTGGGGGGGTGAGGAGACCCTGGCACAGGTTGCCCAGAGAAGCTGTGGCTGCCCCTGGATCCCTGGAAGAGTCCAAGGCCAGGTTGGACGGGGCTTGGAGCAACCTGGGCTAGTGGAAGGTGTCCCTGCCCACGGCAGGGGGTGGCACTAGATGGTCTTTAATATCCCTCCCAACCCAAACCATTTTATGATTCTATGATCCTGCTCCCACATGGTTCCCACAGCATCTTTTAGCTGCAGAAACGTCCACTCAACAGATGCCTTTCTCCCAAGGCGTTGGGAAGCATTCCCTACAGCCTGCCCTCCGGGGCCTGGCAGGGCTGAGATTTAAACCCATTACAACAGGGCTGATGAAATTTCATCAGCACCAGATAAGCAAATAAATAACATTAAGCAGACAAAGTGATCCAGTGGGTAAGTAGGAGTGAGCCACCACCATTATCTGTAAGCTGCAAAGCTCTCCCAGCAGGATTTCAAACACACAGGCCATGGAATCATACCCATTCACCAGGAATGTCATCTGTAAGGACATTTTACACCTCTCCCATGGATGCTGAACTCCATTTTTTCCCTTTTTCTTCTTCATGCACTGTACACGTCAGCTAAAAGCATCTCTCACTCCAAACCCCACAGATGGTTTGCCTGATTTTGGGACAGATCTGGCCTGTTCAAACCAAGAAGCAAAACTGAACTGCCTTTGCCCACCCCCCTTCTGGGTCTAGAGGGAAAGTCTCAGCTCTGCTTTGGGTTTTCACTCAGGTAATAAATTCAATGACCAAAGAGAATTTAAACCCTATTAAAACCGCACGTTCTAGATTTGAATTCTTACAAAGAGACGGTCTGAAAATTCTGAAAGAAGCCCATAATGATAATTCTGTTTGGTTTTCCTTTTGAGTGGGGGAAGGGGAAATCCCTCTTAGGGAAAAACATAACACCAAGGGGGAAAAAAATACTCTAAAATATTCTTAAAAGTGTAAAAGCAGCCCCGCCTTGAAGCAATGGTTCAGTGATGCATAATTACAGCAAGGAGAGCTGCGCAGAGATAAACTTAAGCAGCCTCTGCATGGCAGATAAAACACAAACCCTTGGAAGAACCTTATCCATTCCCAGCAGGACTCTTCTCCTTAACCAGGGACACTATCTAAAAAGCAGCAGCCTATCCCACAATTAACAGCTCCTCCAAACCTCCCGTTTTCCAGACCCACAGCCTGCCTTTCAGGAGGAGAGGCCTCCGGGGAGAGTCCTCTGGAACAGCGCAACCAGGCACGCGGGAGGCAAAGTTTTGCTTGCCAGGAGCAGGAGGAACAACCCAATTCCAGCCCACCAGTAACCACTGGTGTTTGCTCCGTGTGTGCAACCCCAGGCCCTGAGCTCATCCAGGAGCTGAGAGCCTGGCCAGCTCCTGCCACCAAACGCAGTCGCTGTGCCATTCGTCGGCGTGACGGTGAGGCACGGGCTGGCACACGGAAAATTTCAGCGCCAGGCTTGGAGCTGCTTTCCCAGCTGGCATCCAAGCCTCCAGCTGGTTTGAGAGCAGAATGTTGCCATCCCTACCCTCAGAGCAGTGTGAGCTGGAGAGGAGCAGATACTCCAGTGTGCTTGGAATAGGCTGGAGGTGTGTGTGGATCCACAGGCAGAGCAGAAGGGAGATCGTGGCACCAGGTGACTCTGGATGAGTTTCTCCACAACGCTAAGCTCCACGTGGAGCAACCAGGAGCCACTCTCAAGTGTTTGAGTAACATGTCACAGCTGAATTAGGCCCCAGAACAGTCACAGAATCATAAAATGGCCTGGGTTGGGAGGGAACTTTAAGATCATCCAGCTCCAACCCCCCTGATGTGGACAGGGACACCTTCCACTGGAACAGGTGGTTCAGAGCTCCATCTAACCTGGCCTTGGGCACTTCCAGGCATCACAGCATGGTTTGAGTTGGAAGGGACCTTAAATATCATCTCATTCCAATCCCCTGCCACAGGCAGGGACACCTTCCACTAGCCCAGGTTGCTCCAAGCCCCGTCCAACCTGGCCTTGGACACTTCCAGGGATCCAGGGGCAGCCACAGCTTCTCTGGGCAACCTGTGCCAGGGCCTCCCCACCCTCACAGCCAAAAATTTCTTCCCAATATCCGATCTAAACCTGCTCTTTATCAGCGTGAAGCCACTCCCCCTTGTCCTGTCACTCCAGGCCTTTGTTAATAGCCTCTCTCCATCCTTCCTGTCAGCTCCCTTCAGGTACTGCAAGGCCACAATTAGGCCACCCCAAAGACACCACTTTGGGAGCATCCCTTTGTTGTACACAGCCCCACGCTCAGTCTTCAGCAGCAATTCCAGCCCAGCTTCCAAAGAGGCACCTGGACATCTTTCCAGAGCACAGTCAGGACACATCCCAGCAGCACAATGACACAGCAGAGCCCCCATCCCGCCGCCACTTGGGCAAACCCCTCCCAAAGCCTCCAGCACCCTCCACCCGGGAAAACACAGACCCTTGATCTTCCGGCAAAAATCTTCTCCCCAGTGAAAGGTAAATAAATAAAACCAGGGCTCAAAACAACGTGCCCTGTTCCTACGGAGAGCGGCCCCGTGGCGGAGCGGGAAGAGGGCAGATGCCAGGAGGACACAGCTGGGCCTCGGTGGAGTCTGTGCCAGACAACATCATCAGCACTGTCACAGAGGGGCACGAAAAAGCCTCCCCACCGCCCCTCTGGTGCCAGGAGATGAGTGCCCGGGGAAGCGGGTCAGCAGCTGCACCCCACTCACCCGTGGGCACAGCCACGCCCGGCGCCCAGGGAGCGGCGGGACACAACCCGGCAGCCGCGGGATTATCCCCGATCACAGGGAGAGGCAGGGGCTGGATCCGCAGCGCTTCCAACTGCGCAGCTCCAGGGATCACGAGGCTGGGGACTAACAGCTCGATTTACACACACACCCCGATCCCAAAATAATCTCGGGCGTCGGCAGAGCTGTTGGCGGGTGGCTGCTGGTGCACGGGGGTAAGAAAACATGGGAAAAGAGGCATTTCAGCACTGGGAGAGGCTGGCGGGATTTGCACACTCTGGGCCTCGTCACTGGGCCAAACCAAGCAGCTCCATCCTTCACACCAGCCACAAAATACCCAGGTAGCTCCCAGATGTGGCAGAGCAGAGCCCCTCGGATACTGTCACGTGCTCCCAGTCTTCCTTCTCCGTTATTTAATCAGTAAGGGCACAAAGCAACCACCCTTGCTATTGAAAATGAGAACTCAACAAACACGAGCAAAGTGTTACCTCTGAAAGGTGATCAAACACAAACAGGGCTTTAAAAAAAGCATCATTCCGTCTGAATTACATAATTAAAACGGAGTGACAGCCCTGTGAAACAACATCAGCCTGAAAGGCTGTTCATAATTCATAAGCAACTTCCTTTTCATCTCCTTTGTGTACTTCTCCAAGTACTGTTTTTCCCAGAAGCTGACAGAGGAAGGAATACGGACGATGATCTCATTAATTGCAGGCACTGTCTAATATGCAGTGGGCTGAGAAATTGCACCATTACTAGTTATCTAGTCAAGAGGCCAGAAAAACCTCCTTTGGGTTCAAAGACAGACAAAAGCCTCTTGGAACAACAGGAGGGAGTCACAAGACAAATAGCTTCAAAAATGCTTTCGTCCCCTCTCCCCTCAAAATTTTTCCATGTTATAATATAATTGACTCCTTGAAGGTCTGAAACTTTTGACAGCTTTTTTTTGGGAAGCTGGACACCTTCCACGCAGACATGAGACAGGTTTGGGTTCACAGCAGAACAGATTTGAGGCACAGGAATCTCATCGCAGTGATCATGCTGGCTTCTGGCACACCCATTTTGGACATGGAGGTTACTGAGACCAGGCAGTAAAAAAACCCCCCCCACCAGTTAATGACACATGAGCAGGTCTGGAAAGGAGACGGGGAAAGGTGAGGGTGGTAACAGCACCAAACACGTCCAAACAGCATCAAAAGGGAAAGGAAAAGCTGGGTTTAAAGGCACAAGAGCTCAGGGAGCCATCAGTAAATATCACAGAATGGTTTGGGTTGGAAGGGACCTTAAAGATCAATCAGTTCCACCCACCCTGCCACGGGCAGGGACAGCTCCCACTATCCCAGGTTACTCCAAGCCCCGTCCAACCTGGCCTTGGACACTTCCCAGGATTCAGGGGCAGCCACAGCTTCTCTGGGCAACCTGTGCCAGGGTCCCTCCTACCCTCACAGGGAGGAATTTCTTCCTGATCTCTAATCTAACCCTTCCCTCTGTCAGTGTGAAGCCATTTCCCCTTGTCCTGTCACTCCATGCCCTTGTAAAAAGTCCCTCTCCAGTTAATACAGCCCTTACAAATCCAACCTCTCCACAGCCAAGAGCTTTGTCAGCTACTGCCGGGGGCCACCAGTGGGGGACGGTCTCCGGAGCAGGCTCGTGGCCAGAGAAAAGCCAAGGAACACTCCATGCTGATAAATTCCTCAGGGTTGCTGAGAATTAAACTAACAGAATTTGCCATCCCAAATCAGCTTAGGCCCAGTTCAGCAGCTGCCTCAGAGCAGGGTGGCAATTAGGAGACCAGATTATCCAGACACAAAACCCCAGGAGCTGGACTCAGGAGATGGGAAGTGGCCTTATCTGCGTGTCCCTTCTCCGCCCAAATAAAAGGGCACCACAACTGTGGCCTCTTCCAAGGACGGGAATGCGCGCTGGGAATCACTTGATGGGACATACACAAGTGTTTTGCAAGGTGGGAATATCAACCCTCGATCTTGCACCAATTGCTGCTGGCAGAGACTCTCGGTGGTTTATCAAAGGCATCGCTATTCCCACCTTCCCTGGAGAGGGAACAGGGGTAAAAAGGCTCACCAGGGAGCAGGCTGGGGACAAGCCAGTGTAGAAGGTGGGCTCCTACTGATCCCACAAGTGGTGGCTCCCACGTGGACTGCTCTCCTTTCAGGCAGGGCTCTCTGGAGCAGCACTGGAGTGGAGAAACCAGAGGAATCTCCTGAGGGACACTCCAGAGACACAAAGGCAGCAAAGCTCCACCTTCACCTCACCTGAAACCCGAGCACCCCCATGTCCACCCGCAGCATCTTCAGTCACTATGAGGATCTTCCCTCCCTGATCTTTCACCCCTTCTTACTTTCAGTCTCATCTGACCAAACCAAACCCAACCTCTCCCAATGCCACTACACAGCCCTCCCTCCCCATCCCAGCTCTCCCTGTGAGCTCTCGGAGGGCGTTTAAGGGCGTCCACGGCCCAGGGAGGTGCTGGCACTCTGGATCACCCAGCTCATTCTACAGTATGATGCAAAGATCAGGCCGTCCCTAAGTCCACTAACTTTAGGTAGATTAGAGCTCTGATCAGCAGGGCTTACGTGGCTGCAGAAAAGGACGCCACAGTAGTTTTAAAGCTTGCCCTGCATGTTTAGCAGGCTCTTTGTGAAGAGAGGGAAGGGAAGCCTCTTTGGCAGGGATTTATTAAGCTACCTTTGGATTTCTTCCCAACCCCCTGCCACAGCATCTCGCAGTTGTGCATTTCACTGAGACATGAGATGGTTGATGGGTGGATAAATTCTTTCTCCCCAAAATCCTGCTTGCTTGGGAAGCCTTTAAGCAGTTGAACACGTAGAGTGGATCAGAGAGAAGGTAGATCTTATTTACCAGCTAATTCTCTCTGACTCTTCCCATCCCAGGCTCAGCCCAATCCTGCTGCAAATCAGAGCATCTTCCCTGCTGCTGCAGGTTTTAAGGCGGGCTCGACAGCACTCAGGCTTGTACCAGTCACTATTCACTTCACAGAAAATGCTGGAAGGCTGGTACTTCCCCTGCACTGCCTTTCCAAGGCTCCACTCTGGGCTGAGATGTAGCTGGAACACCGTGCACGGCAGAGTCCTCAGACAGCTGCTCCCCCAGCCCACCCACTGCCACCAAAAAGCAAGGGGAGAGGGAAAAGAGGGAAGACAAGTTCCCAAAAATGCCACTGGAGTCTTAATGAATCAGGGCAATCAGCAGCAGGACAGCCGTTCTGCCCCATCGAGCAACTCCTTTACCTCGGCTGGCAAATTACACTATGAGGAGGGAGAAATTGCTTTCCTGAGAAATTGCACTGCCTGAAGGAAGAAAAACAGGCATCCATCCCACTAACTGATGGCTGACACGCTCCTCACTATTGCTCATGTGGAATTATAGAGGATGTTCCCAGGACAAGCAGCAGAGGATGGTCCCACTTGCACAGCAGTGCAGGGAACAGGAGCCTGGTAGGGCTCACCTGCTTTGGGGACATTTGCAATCCAAATGTCCCTCGACTTATTTCATGCTCCAGTGGGTATCACACCACCTCCCAGGGCAGGGAAAGGCTGGTGGATACAGGAGCACCCCCAATTCCCTGAACACAGCAGATCTGGAAGGGCACTGAGCACTGGCACACTCAACTTGAGCTCCCAGACAGAGCCCCTGAAATGCAATTCAGTCAATCAAAGGGCTGAGAAATACCCTAAAACTCGCTTTTTTATGAGCCAGCCAGACACCAAACACTCTCAGACAATCAGGAGGGTGAAAATATCCACAGTGGCTGATGAGACAGTGCAGAGCTGAGCTCTCAGACGGGTGCCTGACGTGATCCACCAAGGTGTTTGTAGCAGGTTAGCAAACAACCACTCCTTGAAAGCAGCTCTGCTGTTCATCCTCACACGAACTCTCTGGCACCGTCTCCATTTTACAGCCCACTGCTCTGCAGCACAGCCCGTGCTGTAGGACCCAGCACGAGAACCAGAGCTCTGCTCCTCTCCTTTCTCCGCAGGCTTTAGTAGCAGCACACGGACAGCAGCATCCATTTGGTGCAGCAGAGATCCCTGAAACCCTGGGATCAAACACAAGCCCCGGGCCATCTGCAGAGTGCACACACCCTGCACCGAAGACTTCCAAGTTAAATGTTCTGCATTTAAGTGCAAAAATTGCACTTAAATCCACCCCGCGAGGAGAAACCGCCCCGCAGCATTCCGCTGCCTTCCTGCCAACCCCGGGAATCCTTCCTTTCCTTGCTGGAGGAGTAAACAGCCACTGTTTCTGTGGTACACACAGCCAGGGCCCCTGGGGACAAATGGGCAGGATTAAACCTTCCTGTGCTGGAAAGGGCCACATCCTGTACTTCCCAGGAGCTGCTCCAACCAGTTGGGATCAGCACAGGCTGCACACCAGCTTCCCTCCCCGATCTCAGTGTGGGCAAAGGCGGAAGATGCTGCTGTGTCTGGTGCCAGGCTTAAATGATGCTGACACTGAGACCAGCGTGCAACCAGAAGCCCCAAAAATTATCAGAATTTTATGAGAAGAAAAGTTTGCTTACACCTCTGCGGACGTGAAGGTTTGAGTACCTGGCATCACCTCCCACCTTAACCAAGTCAATAACGCGTGTGTGTGGTGCAGCACCACAGGAAGGGCCCAAAATTCGTGGTGAAAAAAAGTATTTTTTGATTGTGGAAAGCGATTTTTGATTGTGGAAAGATCCAAAGAGCGAGGCTCTCAGAACCTGGGCAGAGCAAGGCTGCAATTTGCCAAGCCAGGCTCAGCTTACACTGCTCGGTCCTCCTTCCCTCAGACCACCAAGCCCTGCTCCAACACCGCCCAGGAGATGTTTCCAGGAACTGAACCAGCAGAAACTGAGCCTCTTAAAATCAAATTGTGTGTGGCAGTAGTGCTGTGGGTCACCTCACCCTGGCTTTGGAGCAGAAATGTGGCAGAAAGGGGAAGTGTGGGAAAGAGAGGGAAAGGGTGCCAGCATCAGCCACCACCCAGTTGCACCTGAGCCCCTCCAGGTTTTGCCTCAGGCTCGAAAAAACACACTGTTGAGACACAAGGTACGTGTTTATTGCTTACTTTGATCTCAGTCGCTTCTCTTTCTTTGATTTCACAGTGCTGACAACATTTGCTGCGCCCAGACAGAAGTTCTGTGAATATTCAACGCTGCCACAGTAAAGAAGATATTAAATATGAAAGACTCCTCCTGCCACAGCTCCAGTCTAGTGAGCGATCCCAGTCAGGGCGGACGCAACAGGACCAGGAAAGTGCTGTGGCCACTAATGTTGCAGGAGATTTTCTCAGGGCAAGGGAAACATTCTTCACGGATTGGGCCGTCATTTCTGAAGTTATTTTGAGCTGTTTCAGCACATGGGTAGAAAATAAAACGATGACAACGGCACCATCTGCTCCAGTTACCGCCACACCACCATGGCTGGCATCGCTCTCGCAGCGACAGAAAGCCTGTCCCGGGGGGGAAAGCCAAGGCAGGTGAGCTTCCCCAGGGAGCACTGTTTTCCTCCTGCAGGATCCAAGTCTGCAGGTGCAGAAGCGGATTCCAGTGTGCTACAGCAGAGAGCCCTCCACAAGGAACAGGGAGGGAAGGGACGGGGTGCCCAGCAGACGCTCAGCGCCCTCGGACACACACGGGCAGGAACCAGCTCGCCTGAATAACCACAGCTCACCCCTGCAGGAGGAACACAGGTCTCCATGTGCAGTTTATGCCCAGTGCTTACTTCACCCAGCCACTACTTTTAGCCACGTGACAGCCAAAACTGGGCACCAAACAGCCCCACGGTGTCCAGTTCCAGCAGCCCGACGGTGACCGACAGCGCTGGAACGCGGCAGGATGCCTTACCAGGACAGTGTCTCTATAAATACAGAGGAAAAGTGTCACGCATTCTTGACACACTGGTTTCTTACCCTGGAAAGAAACAAACACGTCAGACCTCACCAGCTTTCGGGGCTTTAGCAGGACTTGTCCTCACCCCAGCAGTCACCCTGCAACTAGGCAGGGCTCTGCAAAGACCATTTTAGCTTCTGTCTGGCTCTGCTGCATTATTTTTGCTTTTCATGACTAAGAGACACTTCAGCTGAGGTCAAAAGTCAGAGTGTGTTTCCTGAATGTCTTTTTTTTTTTTTTTTTTAATTCTTTAATGCCCGAAGACACAAACAATAGGACATTCATCAAGCATTTCTGCTACGCTTCCATCTCCTCCGTCATGTCATTGCATAACACCAGTAACACTGTTCCCTCAAAATGTTCACAACAGTGTTTACTACAACTAAAAGCAGCAATTTTTTATTAAATCTGTATTAGAAGGGGCAGTAAGTAGATAAATGCAGCCTAATCTGGCGGAGCTCAAGAGAAAAAACAAGCATCAGCAGGAGAGCAGAGCGTAGGGATGAGAGAATCATTCAGCTCCTGACAGGAAGGGAAAGGACTGGGACACGCCAACCAATCCAGAGCTCTTCCTTCTAATACAAAAACCCCACAGAAGCTGCATTTGTACCTTTATTTTTCCTAACAAGGGAGTACAGTTTGAACCACGCTGAGGCACGAGACAAACAAGGATTTTCCAGAAAGGGTGAACAGCAAATAAAAACCTTTATACCAAAACATCCCTACTGGGCACTCAGATGTCTCTCTCCAGCTGGTCTTTGCCCAGTTTGGGCCACTTGGGATGACAATCAAGCAGCAATCTGTCTTGCCTTGATTCTAGTTTTATGGAGCTGATGAGCAGATTTGCAGTAAAAGCAGGTGCAGGCAGCGTGACTGGTGACATCCCACATGGGAACCCGGGCCATAAATTCAGCCAAAGAGTTGTAAAACCATTATTTCCCCTCCTAAACCAAAGGCTAAAAAAGGGGCAAGTTAAAAAAAAAAAAAATCATAATCCACGTGCATTTCATCTTCTCCAGGAATCAGCCCACTTGGTGCCCACCTTTCTTTCCACAGGGGTGAAGAGTGGAAATTGTCCCAATTCAAGCCTGCCCCAAGTCTAGGAATTCAAGGCTCAATCTTCCCCAGTACACTTGTTAAAAATAAACGAGGTGCAATCAGTCTCCTCGGGGATTTTATCTGCTTTCGGCTCTAAATGCAGCTCTGCTGTCACACGTATGACATGTACAAAAGGAGCTCCTGCTTCAGAGCCCGACTTCTGGCTTAAAATAATACCGCTCCTGGTCTCGGGCCGCGAGGGATCCACGGATGTTCCCTAAGGTCACGGGCTCTCTCTAAATCACTAATACAAAAGGCTGGCAGGCACAGGGGTGCCGGTGTTTCATGAGGGCTTGTTTTCATCGCGGTGGATGAATGGAGAGGCTCTGACCACACCTAAGCCACGGCTTTGTCATCCCTTATCGAGGGAGGCAGGAGGGGTTTGCTGCCAGTGGGAGACGCCGCGTTCCGCTCTCACAGCGGCAAAGAACACCCCACACGGCCCAAAAGCTTCACCCACCTCGCAGAACTGCTCGTTTTCACACGAAGAAAAGCATTGGGGGCATTCCCCTCTCTGCAGACAGCAGGGCTTCGGTGCCACGTAATCCTGACTTGGCTTTAAAACTCGCTTTACACCCATCCACCTCCCTCCAGCATCACCCAGTCCCCTCCTCTTCACGAAGTCAAGCATTTCACCCAGGCCACCCCAAGCACTCTGTAAGGTGCTTTTCACCTGTACACCAACACTGCTGCAACCCCCACACAGGATTTTTCCATTTAGGAACTTAAGCACCAAGAGGCTCTTGGACGTTGGAAGAGCAAACAACCCCACGAAGTCCAAAACCCCCTCTGTAAATGTGAGCAACAGTAGCTAATGAAACGTGCTCTGGAGCCGAGCGCGGACCTCAGACAGCCGTGACAATAAACCCTATTATTAGACACAAAAGCAGTGACATATTTGAGAGATTAAGCATTAATAAGTGCCTTCACATTAAAAGAGTATTCATTCTTCATCTCCTGCCTGGAGGAACCTGGGGGAAGGGAGGAGCTGGCAAGGTAATCCAGCTAACACTGAAATAGGGGGAAAGGCAGAACTCATGCAAAGTAGGCTCCAAAACCATGAAATAAGGATGGAGCGGTGACAGCTCCACAGTGCTGCAGGTGAGAGATTCCCAGCAGCTGGAATTTCACATTCTGCAGGGAAATGGGCCCCCAACCTTGCCCTCAGCAAGTCCAATCGATGAGTTCTTGCCCAAAGCAAGGGCTGGGCAAAAAGAAGCTCCCAGGAGCACCACAGGAGAACATGGACCTGGGTCTGCCAGGCAAGAATTCAAATGGAAGGGAGAGAGGACAGGAACAGGAGAGACTCGTGAGGAAGGAGAGGGGACAGGACAGCAAGACCACATGTGGTGGTCTTGGATGTGGCAAGTCCCCAAGATGTTGCTTGGGATGAGAACAAAACCAGGGAGCACCAGGGGCTCCTCCAGTTCACAGCTGCTGTTTTCAGATCACCCACCTACCACCATGACCCTGAAAGTCTCCACAAGCCCCAGAGTCACTCCCTTTATCACAGGATGGGTCCAACACCTTCATTTTGGTCCCTCATTTTGGTCCCACACTTTCCAAATCTGTTCTCTTAGGCAGTGACTACAAGCCACACCACAGATCTTCAGCTGTACTTTCACCTGCTTTCCTTTTTGCCCCCAACAGTAACATTTATTACTTCTGCCTATGCATGCCTCCCAGGCTCTCCATTATAACAGGAAGATGATGAGGGAAAAGCATGCAGTTTTCTGTCCAATTTGGAGATGTCCATTGTTAAAAGCTCCTTGTACAAACCCCTCCAGGCAGCTCCAGGCAGCACTCTTTGTCATGCTGATGAGGCAGTAGGTAAAAACCACATATAAGCAGCAACTTCAGAGGGCAGAACTGGCTCAGGGTAAAGTCTGCCCTTGAATTTAGAGTAAGTGGGAGCTGAAAAATCAACCACAAAAGGCAATTCTGACTTTGGATTAAATCCCAGCTTTGGGCTCACTAACACCATAAGCTACAGCTACCAGCAGAGAGCACGTGAAGCTCCAGCTCTGTCACACAGCCCAGCTCAGTCACAGGTCTCACCTTAAACCACGCAGGTAATTCAATCCCAGCCACTCTCACCCCATCACCTCCAAGATCTGAAGAGGGAGGATAATAAAGCACTTGCAGGGAGCTCGTCAGCACTTTGCACAAGGTGGGTCAGCAGTAGGAAAGGAACACGAGCCACATTTCCAAAGCTTTGTTACTTCTGACCACGCCGAAGTGAAGTGCAGCTTCAGATAAAAGTGTCATTTTTATACAGAGGCTCCTCCTGCCAGCCTGCACTGACACGTAACCCTGAGCAGCCACAAAGGGCTGGAGGACGGACCAACCTCCAGGAAACTCGTCCCTCTGGATTATCCCTCCTCTTGGGACAGTCTCTTTTTGTCATCGCCGTGCCCTCAAACTAACCACACAATGAACACGCTCACCTTGAGCCCTGCAGAGCAGGGACAACCCCCTTCACCCTCTGCCCAACACCCATCCTGCTGGCTGCATATATGAAGCCTCAGCACCCAGCCAAGACAAACACTGTTTGCCCATCACCTGGCCTATCATCTCAAGTGTGACAGCTCTGATCTGCCCTCAACTCAACTGAGAACAAGCACAGCTGGCCAGATGTGTTCTATGCACCAGGAAGCTCACCTGAAGTGACATTTCACTTCACACAAGAAGGAGTTTGTGAGCAACACATACACCCCTCCACACACACCCCTTCACATTAAGACCAAGCCAACACAGCCGGGATCTAAGTCAAGCTTTGATCAAATAAAAGATAAAATGTTTCCTAGGCAGGGAAGAATTGCACTGCTCCCAACATTCCCCTGCTTCTCCAATTTCAACTTCAAAAGGGTAGCCCAGCAAAAAGGGAAGCCCATTCCTTTCAAAAGCATGGAAAACAGGTGATTTATCTCGAAAATGAAACTCCAGGCCACCACAAACACAGGTACTGCTGAGCTGGATGTCCTCAGGAATCACGGGAGAGGCTTCTTTAGATTTTGTGAGTCATTTACAAACACCTCAAGGAATTTCATTCTGCAGCAAGTGACTTGACACACTGATGAAATCCATCTGAAATTACATCAGGCACTTCCAGGCAGACAGCCCAGGACAGGAGCTGAGGGGGGAGCCATAAAGTGAAACGCTGACAAGTGGCAGAAAGCCCTTCAAAGTCACACACGTGCTACTGAAAACCCTGAATACAAGTGGTTTCATCACCTCTCTTGGAAGTGAGGTGTCTCCCACAAAGAGCAGAGTTAAAACAGCCCTTCTTCCTGTGGACTTGTATAACCCATCCCTTAGGACTGCATCCTGAAATAATCCCCATCAATCTCTGTTCTTCCCATGTGCCATGGAGTATCATCACTTGGAATCGCAGAATCCTTCCTGAGTTGGAAGGGACCCACAAGGAACATCCAGTCCAACTCCTGGCCCTGCCCAGGACACGCACCCCAAGAATCCCACCCTGTGCCTGAGAGCGTTGTCCAAATGCTCCTTGAGCTCTGGCAGGCCAGACCAGCTTGGGGACAAATCCTTCTGCTTTCCCAAGGCACTGGTGGGACAATCCCACCCACTGCTCTGAAGGACAGCACTGAGAGAGGGCAGACAGACCCCAGATCTGCTCCAGGAAGAGAGATCAGGGCAGGTAGAGTATAGAGGCTGCAAAGATGAAAATAAGTAGCCCAACTGCAGCAATAATCCCTTTAGCTTAACAGAAGGTATCCCCTGGTGCTCCCTTTCCTTGGATATTTAAAGAAGAGGCACTGAAAACAGGAGCCAGGCTACATGTAATGACCACCTTTACTAATCAGTCTGCTTGGAAAGGAAAGGGAAAAACCAGTGGATTAATTTCTAAGGAGTGTGAAGGGCTCATTAGACTTGCAAAGAAAACCCACTCAAGTCTAAAGGCACAGATACATCTCCTCCAGACTCCAGCGTAAACCACACATGCTTTCCACAGGCACTTAAAAAAAACCCCAGCCTACAACCAGCAGATTTCAGCGTGAAACAAAGCTCCAGCTCCCAGATGGAAGAGGGAGATCCATCCCGCTGCAAGGAAAGACTCAGATTCGCTCAGTCCCTCACACCAGGGCTGTGCCCAACTTAAAAACCACACAAGGGGTTACCTAAAGGGCCACAGTTCTGCTCTGTCCAGCATATCCTGGGGTGATCTGCAAAGACAGCTTGGGATCGAGGGCTGTTCATGCTAAAAAGCCAGGTGGGAACAACACTGTGCAGAGCAGATGCTCCCCATCTCCAGGAAGGAGCAGTGATCCAACCTTGGGGGCTGCACCCGGCAATGCTGAGCCAACCTGTGCGCTCAAGGTTTTAGCAAACAGCCCACCGACCTCTGCCGTGGGTCACTCACCCTCATCCTCTTCCCAGGAATGCTGTGAGGTGAGCGGGAACGTCTCTGTGCTGCTCTGCAAGGATCAGCAAGCCAGCTCAAGTGACTTCTGCAATTACCTCCTTCCTCTTCCATCTCCACGGGCAGGAAGAGCCCTGCCAGCATCCAGCACCACCTGCTCTACGGAGAAGCACCCCCAGCTGCAAGGACACGGCCTTGGGGTGATCCCCAGACACCATCCAGGCCCCCTCTGGAGTCTGAACACCACGGCTAAGCAAGCAAAGCTCCTGAGGCAGAAGGAGATTATGCTGGATTGGCAGAAAAACCTAGAAAGCCAGCCCAGCTCTGCTGCCTCTGCAGCACTGAGGATCCTCTGAGAGCTGCTGTCCTCCTCCCAAGGCATCACCTGCTGCTCCTCTGAACAGAGGCTGGGAACAGCCAGGGTGGGGCTGGGGCTCCCCCCCTCCACTCATTTGCAGGGCAGGTACACAAGGGAAACGATCACCTCGGGTTTTAACAGCCTTGGCTATTTTAATACAGCCAGAGAGGGCCATTCTGTTTTGTGAGAAAGGGTTCGCTGTGCCATTCCACAGACTCACAGGTCTGCAGAGCTCAGAGCAAGCCAGAAAGCACCAGCCTCGACCTTGTCGCTCAGGGCTGGCTGCTTTACCTGCACTCAGAGCCACAACCCTCATAAACTGCTGCTAATCCCTTCTGCCACATTCCAGCAGCTCCAACAGCAACAGCCCCAACACGCCACACGCCCTCTCAGCATCAGACTGTCACAAGTCCAAGCGATTTCGCTACAAGTTTCCACCTCTCAGTCCAGCCCCAAACCCTGGGGACAGCTAGCACACAGCCTAGGAAGCACTAACCCAACCTCCAACTGGCCAACCTCACCAACCAGCCCGCTGAGCAACCTGGAAAATACTGGGAGCCGGGTGGAAACCAGTGCCCTGGTTCTTTTTGACTCATCCATCAGGTGTCAGAGCATTCCTACAGCTAAATTAGCATCACTCCCCAAAGGACACCAACACCACAGCCAAGCCTCATCAGCACGCCAGGCTGACAAAATAAGATTATTCTGCTCAAGGCAAACCCAAATCCACAGCTTTCTTCCAGCTTTTGAATAACCTTCCTATTGGGGTGGGAGGGAAAAGGGACGGGCCACCCTGAGCACTTCCCCTCAAACACCGCCTCATGATCCGATTTTCAACGCTTTGCCAACAAAAAGGGATTTGTCTGGAAGGCTGGAGGTGGGCACACCCCAGTACCCATCCCAGACAGCGATGCCAAGCGCCCGCACGGGCACGCACGGACGCTCCGACGGGATCAGCGCTCGCAGTTGTGTCAGGACAATTGGTCACCCCCCGGCTGAGGAGGAAGGCAGGCTTTCCAGGGGCTTCGGCACAGACACCAGCTCAAAGGCGCTTTTCCCAACGTGGCTTTTCCCAACCTTTTCCAATGGCCCCACAGCGCCGCAAGGCCCAGCTTCCCTGTGAGGATATGAACGTCAGCACGGAGCAATTTGCTCCACTCCCCGCTACCACACCGTAAGAACCACCCAGCTAAGCCCCAGCAAGGTGGTACCCAAATGCTGCCAAGTCCCACAGCTGGCAAAAACCCTGGAAAAAAGACAACGATGCAAACATGGATCTGGCGAGCACGCAAGGAGGAACACGGTTCTCCAAAATGAAGCAGAGGAACGTGAAAAGCAGAAGACAAGGCACCCGCCTCGCTGGTGTGCTACAAGCATCCCTGACTGCATACACCCAGCTCAGCCTCCGTGGGGAAAGAGCACTTAGTGTCTTCTTTTCCTCATTTTTATCCTACGAGGACCCCTCCCACGGCTTTCGGGAAGGAAATGAGAAAGCCACAGCACTCCTTTTTCATTTAGGAAATAAATACATTTACTTGGTCCAGCTGGGTCCTGCTGAAACTGCAGTTAATACTAAGGGCAGAGGGAATGGGACAATTGGAATGGAATGCCTTGGGAATAGGGAGGCTGCAAATGGATACAGAGGAGGAGCAGGAAGGGTGAGGAAGACTAAATTAGAAGCCTGACCTGTAAATACTCAACACAGTACTTGAAAAGGGCAAGTAATGAGGGAGGGACACAAAACCTGTACTTGCCACCTGAAGGGACTGGACCCATCTCTTCCTCTTGGGAACTCCCCACAGGACACACAGAGGTCCCATCACTTCTGTCCTCAGTTAATCCCAGCTGATGAAGGATAAACATCCCTGTCTGATCTGTGATACCATCTGTGAGACGGGCATCACGTTTCCCCAGAGCACAAGAGCTGGGTCTCAAAAAACAAACCCCACCTGCACCTTATTCCAAAGAATGAGAAAATGCAATACTTTTATCAGGTGTGAATTATCTGTCAGTGGCTGCCCCATCCCTGGAAGTGTCCAAGGCTGGGTTGGACGGGGCTTGGAGCAACCTGCCTGTGGCAGGAGGGTGGAACAAGAGGGTCTTTAAGGTCCCTTTCAACCCAAACCATTCTACCATCAAAACCTTTACACACTACATGTAAATCAACCAGCACTTTGCTTTTCTCCTTACGCTGCACATCTTGGGGTAAAAAACAAGTATTTTTCATATTAAGAGGGAACAAAGGTTAGGAAAAATTGGGTTAAGCAATTTCTCACTTCTAGAGAGAACGAGGCTTTCATTTTCCTTCCCTCAAGAGCAGGCTGTAAACGCCCAACTGAGATCTGATCCGATTGACCACCTGGAGAGGAAAAAAATGCCAAAAAAACCCCTGAACCGCACAAGGAAAGCCACGAAACACCCCAAATCCGAGGCACTGGCAGCACGGCCAAAAACCCTTCCACGGATTTAAGCAGGCAGCCATCGCTCGGCAGAACAAATTTAACAACTCTCAGCAGTGAATTTTATTCCACTGATTCAGACACGCGTCCAACATCGGTCCAGGTCCATGCCGGGGAAGCTCAGGAACACGCCACATACAAATCGTGGCAGTGACAGCTTAGCTCATCTCAGCTGCTCCTTCCAGCCAGCCCGTTTCCAGGCAAGACCAGCCTCTCGCTGCAAATGGAGCTGCACCTCGCGTGGTGGTACCACAGCAAATGGAAGGAGAAACTCCCTTTAAAGTGATGGCAGCTGCCCTCTGCGAGCAACGACAGGGCTGCGTTTCCAGGTGTTGAAAAAAAACACCAGGGAAAATCGTCTCCCCCCCAAAAGCGAATCCTCCCCTGTGCTGATGTGGCAGGCGGGGATGCAGGGAAGAAATCTCCATCCCTCACCTGAAATGAGCTGTTTCAGCTCCTTGCAGGTTTGATTGCCTCCGAGGCAGGAGGGCAGGTGTGCGCTCCTGGAAACACCTGGCGAGGAAACTTCCCTTTTCCCTATATATGTTAGGCTTAAAACAAAGAAATAGCCAAAAAACTACAGGTGGGAGAAAAAAAAAGGCAAAATTCAGAAAGGGGGACAAGCCTCACGCCCTGTCTGGTGGGATTTGGGGACAAGGAAGAAGAGGTAGCATGGGAACAGGCAGAAGGAAGGGGCAAGGGGGCAGTGCCAGCAGGACAAGGGGCAACCCCAGCATGGCACAGGGAGGCTCGGGAGGTGCAAGGCACATCCAGGGACCACCAGTTACACCAAGCAGCACCACCCCAACCCCAAACCCACGGTGCTGTGCACCAGCATCCCCATCCCGGCTGGAAAACACCCGGGATTCAACAGGATGAGACCCACCTCGCTCACGTTGAGCCCCAAACCTTTCAACTGGGCACCTGGGGGTGGGTGTAACAAAGCCGGGCAACTCCGGGGTGCCGTGACCTCAATAACGCTTCCCCCCCACCAAAATCCCGTGCTGGGCGTGGACAGCTCCTTTCCTCCGAAACGCTTCTTCCTTGCAGCTTCCCCATTATTAATTAATTTACCGTCTTTAATCGCCGCCGCTCTCCCCCTCCACCACCACCACCCCATCCCCGGGGCGGCCGCAGAACATGGCCCCGCGCTGCCGCAGCCCCGGCCCCACCTGCCGGGGGGGTGGGGGAAAAAAGGGGCAAA
>VXAY01001329.1:52668-65482 GCA_013399855.1 Oxyruncus cristatus
CCCCCCCCTGCACCCGCCACGGCCGCCCCCGGGAATGCGGGACACCGCCTCTCCTCAGCCCTGCCTGCCGCTTTCTGCCCGCACACACGCTCCCGGCCACAGCCCTCAGCATCCGTGGAGATGGCGCTGTAGGTACCAGCAATCCCCTCGCCAGCCTCAGCGGCGGCCACGCAGCTCTGATTTCGTCCGCCGCTGACAAAAGGGGGGAGGCTGCCCTGCCTCCCACACGCGGCGGCAGCTCCGCAGCATCGCCCTCAGCCCCTGCAGTGGGGAGGCTTTGGGGTGGCGCGGCGTGCGCGGAGCGAGGGCGGCTTTCGCCGGCGTTTGGTTCGGCGGACACCTGTGGGAAGGAGTCAACAGGTGACCCGTTAATCACCCTGAGCTGTCGGGGAGGCACTGGGGCTCCCTCACCGCTCCGTACGGAGCCTGCGGCCAGCGTGAAGCGCTGGAAAGCGGAGGGGGAGGCTGAAAAAAAACCAAGTCATGCTCCCCAAAGGTCCCTCTCCACCCTGCCTGCTCCATTTGAGATGCTCCAGCTCGGCCCAGGAGCGTTATGGACACAGTGGAGATCCCCTGATGGAATTACTACCTTGTGTTAACAGGGTTACTATCCCTGGTAATTGGATTTAGTGGAGAAACTACAGGAGGGCAGGCTCCAGGTTTCAGTTTTTTTCGTGAGAAACGTCGAGGTGCAAATCAAAGGCAATGTCCAGTCTGAGAACAGGCTTTTTGTAAAGGGGAAAGATCAGGAGGGAATAAAGAAGAACAGATGTGGAACCTGCAGCACAAGAGGTTTTAAGGCAAACCAGGTTGGGAATGGTCTGTCTTGGTTTGGAATAAAGGTCTGTGGAGTGTCAAAGCCCTTCTATTATTACAGTATCAGTAACTGCAGAAGTACGAAGTACGGTCACATGGGGGGGGGAATGGATTTAAGAACATGCAATTATGAGATGGTTGGTTTGGGGGTTGTTTTTTCAGGTCAATAGGAACAGGTAAGGCATCTAAAGCCAAGGAAATGGCCCATTTTTAAACTGCCTGGAAAGTACCCACTATAAATTGTCTGGAACATTTTCCCATCTTGTCTCAAAAAAGTACCACAGCGTTGGGAATGGTAAAATAAACACTACAGTGCTACAGGAGGATCTGTCCTTGTGACTCAAAGGCAAACAAGATGAATTACAGTGCAAGCAGCTCAAGTCCAATTCTGGGACAGCAGCTCTTCCTACAGGCAGTAGGGATGTACCAGGAAGAGCAGACTGACTGGGAATCAGCTGAGCACCCTCCAACAGGATTATTTCTTCGTCTAAAGACAGCCAAACCAGAAGAGACTCCCAGGTCTTATTTCTTAAAGCATGACAACACCTGGCTTTCTAAAGTCATCTCAAAGCCCACCTTTATCTCCTGAAGTTCTCAGCTCAGCAGGCAACAAGTCCTGTCCAGATCCAAGAAATCTGGAAAGTGAAGCATCATTAGTCAGTCCCAGCTGGTGTTCAGGCACAGCCACATCCAGGCCATTTAGAAGATCTGCTGGCAAAGGTTTGTCAAGAATTAAACCCATCAATTGCTGCAGCAACACCGAGATGTTTCCGGAACTGCTGGAGCAGCCCCAGGTGGGATGAGCTCACAGTGATCAGCAGATCCTGCCCCAGCCGAGAGGAACTGCAGGGAAACTCTCTGAGGGCAGATTTACCTGTTCCTGCAATGGGCTGATGCTGATGTGGAGTTTAATTACTGCTCAGAGCTCTTCTGGCCACTTTGTGTTCATAGGGGCTTTTGTTTATTGGAAAAGGGGTCTGGGAATTTATCCTACCATTCTCAGGCCAGGCTCTTCCTTCCCCTCCTTTCCTTATGGCCCATACTGCTGCTAGTGGAAGCAAGACACTACTTTTAACATTAAATTATAAGGGAATCCTTTAGGGAGGGAAGCATGGAGCCTTTATCTTCCATACCCGTTTCTTCATCCCTAAGACAAGGTTCATTTTCCTCACAGGTGCAGTTTGTCACCTGTTCCATTATTACCAAGGTTTTCCCTGGCAGGTGCTCCAGAAGGTAGGACACCTTCCCAGGTGTCACCTGCAGTGGGAATTGACCTGCAGAGCTGCAGCTGGATTAGGAATTCCGGGTTGTACTCTGGGTTACACAAGTGTGGTGTCCCCAGGGCCTCCTCTGGCCACAAGCTGCTTCATTTGAGTCACTTAATTCAGCTTAAGCCTGGCTTTTGCAAAACCATAATGATCTCAGCCGAAATAAATACTCAAATTCTGCCCTGGCTTAATTCCATTAAAGCACTACCCAGATCCTTTTGCAACCTGGCCCTTAAAGTTCACCTGGAAAAAAAAAAGGGAACGGGCTAACTGCTTTCGAAACCGCAATTTTTGGAAAGCGAGGAGACGGGATCAATCTTTCCGAAGTGATTCCAGGCGCTGGAACTACAGGATGCCCCTTCCTCGGTGAGGAGCCCCAGGCAGGCACAGCCCCCCGGCCGCGGTTCCCGGGCCGTGGCCCTGGCCCAGGACACCAGCTGGGTTTCATAAGCTCGGTGGAACTGGGAGCAGGGAGTTACACAAGCGTTCTCCCAGCCGTGCCGCGCGCTGTCACGGCAGGACACACCCGGGGCAGGGCTCACGCAAACCGTCCCCACAGTCGGACTCCTCGGCTCGGGGAAGGGGGGGATTAGAGCTCAGCTGGCTCCATCCCCCAAACCCAAATGGGTATGTGCAGCTCAGACACGGTTCTCTCCATCCTGAAGTGACTCGCAGTTCGTTTGCAGAGCAGCGGGAGCACAGTGCACCCACGGCACCCCGCCGAGGCCAGCGGGACTGCGGGGACGGGAATCGGGGACAGGAACGTTGCCGGTGTTTGGACAGCGCTGGCAGCCAGCGGGGCTGTGACTCAGCACAAAGAGCCGGCCAGGTCCTCGCCTCGGCAGCGCTGAGCTCGGGATAAACAAACTCACCGCTTTCACCCTGACCTCCTTAGCAGATGGACAGACCCGAAAAATCGAGGCCAAGGCAGTAACACCATTGTACGCTTGTCTCTCTTTCCCTGTCCCCAGCTGGAAAAACATTATTCCTTTTCTTGTCAGCTGTGTGGAAGCCAAGCACAGCCCAACACCTAAACCAGAAGATACAAGACCCAATACCCCTAAGGACAGATAAATTTTAATTAATCATTATTCCATTTCTCAATTACCAGCTGCGAGAGGCTTTCACATCATTTAAAACCCGTGTCTCTGTAAGAGGCAGAGCTGATTCATAGGGGAGTCACAGGATACATTCACTTACGGGACCTTGTGGGAATTATCAGGTTCCTGGGCTCACATCACTTAAAGCCGAGATTCTTTTGGACCTGGTGTCATGGAAGGGCAGGTCCTGGCATTAGCTGCCCCCTTCATTGACAATTCTCAGAGATGCCAGGGGCCAGGAGGGACTTTATTCCTGGAGGAGAGCAGCCACCATGTCCCTGCCAGCTCTCCAAAGGACGGGAACATCACCGTGGGTGAAACAGGCTCCTTAGTAAACACCCCGGATCTCAGGCTCCGAGCCCTGAATCCTCCTGCTCACCAGGCAGAGGCTGCTCTGGCACCTGTGTGTCACCTGTCCCTGAGCATCCCCTGTCCTTCCCACGGGATGTTGTTGTGGGCACCAGCGCAGGATTTATCCGTGGGATTAAGTCAGGGCAAAAGTTCAGCCCTGCTCTAAGGCAGAGATTGCATCATGAAGCTCCACAACAGGTTGTGTTGCAGGGATGTTGCCACTCAAGTGGAATCCCCAGGAAGATCCGACCTGCGCGTTTCCTGGAGGACACAGCAGGTGGGAGCACCGCTGTGGTCTCATCCCAGTTCTCCAGCACCATCACCCAGTCACCCGCTGGGGCAGAGCCCGCGGTCCCGGGGGTCTGTGCAGGTTTCAGAGGGGCTTTGGGAGCCATCTGCTGTTACCAGCCCAGATTACAGCGTGGGGGTGAAGGGCACCAGAAGGGCTCTTCTCCCTTCCAGGGGCACACGGATGCACTTGGACCATCTTCACAGAATCACTGAGGTTGCAAAAGACCTCTGAGGACATCGAGTCCACCCTGTGCCCGATCCCCACCTTGTCCCCCAGCCCAGAGCACTGCGTGCCACGTCCAGTCCTTCCTTGGACACCTCCAGGGGTGGGGACTCCACCACCACCCTGGGCAGCCCCTTCCAATGCCTGACAGCCCTTTCCATGAAGAAATTCCCCCTGAGAAAAATATTCTCCAGGTTTAACCACCAACAGAAATAAGAGCCCCTCAGGGAGCTCACTACTGCGCCCAGAAGGACTCAGGATTCTCCCCAGGAAACACAGCACTTCCAATACTTGAAAACACCCAACTTGAGGGTCTGCACCGAGCAGAGACAGGATTCCAGACCCCCAGACCAGGCAGGTCCTGAAGTTAATCCCATCTCTCACAGGTGCACATGGAAATGGGCAGAGCAGGCTGGCTGCATCCCGCTCCAAGGGCCCGGCAGAGGACAGAGAGCTGCTGGGCGCTCCAGTGCCAGTGCTTTGGGAACTGAGGGGCTTTGTTCCTGTGCAGGCAGCGGAGCAGCACCAGCCCTGGCACGACACCGTGTCCGTGTCCCAGCCTGCCCCTGCACCCGGGTGTGCAGCACATCACACCGCCGTCAAGGCGAGTGTGCAAACTCTGCTGAGCCTGGCAGGGTGAGTGGGAGAGCCCCGAGCCTTCAGCACGGCGAGTGTGGGAGGCACAACCTTCTGCCAGCACGGTGAGTGTGCCAGGGGTGTCCCTCTGCCAGCACAGTGAGCGCGCGAGTCGTGCTCTTTTCCCAGCATGGTGACAGTGAGTGTGCAAGGTGTGCCCCTGTATCAGTACAGTGAGTGTGCAAGGTGTGCCCCTCTATCAGTACAGTGAGTGTGCAAGGTGTGCCCCCCCCTCCATCATGGTGAGTGTGTAAGATGTGTCCCTCTCCATCATGGTAAGTGTGCAAGGTGTGTTTCTCTCCAGCACGGTGAGTGTGCAGGATGTCCCACCCCATCACAGGGAGTGTGCAAGGCACATCCGTCTCTGTTCAGCACCATGAGTGCACAAGGCAACACACCTGGCCATCATGGTGAGTGTGCAAGGTGTGTCCCTCTCTCTTCAGCACGGTGAGTGTGCAGGGCGTCCCTCCCCAGCTCAGGGAGTGTGCAAGGCACGTCCCTCTCTCTTCAGCGCGGTGAACGCTGGAGGTGTGCAAGGTGTGTCCGTCTCCATCGCGGTGAGCGTGCAAGGTGCCCCTCTGTCAGTACAGCGTGCGCAAGGCGCCTCCTGCCAAACCGCTGAGCGTGCAAGGCGCGCCCGTCCCTCCCTCCGTCCCTCCCCACCACGGTGAGTGTGCAAGGCGCGCCCGGGCGTGCAAGGTGCGCACAAGGCGCGTTCCCGCTCGGGCGCCGCCGCGGCCGCTCCTTTNCATCCTCCCCGTACGACCCCCGGCGCCAGCCCGGGCGCGGGGCTCGCCGAGCAACCGGCGGGCCAGGAAAGTCCCCGGCTCCCGGGGCCCTTCCCGCAGGGACGCGCCGAGCCCGGCTGGAATGAGCAGGTGGGGCGGGACCCCCCGGCACCTCCCCCGACACCCCTTCCTCCTCCCGCGGCACCACCCCCCTCCCACCTCGCGGTCCGGCACTGCCTCAGTTTCCCCCCGGTGTCGGGGGTCGTGCGGCTGTGATCGGGGAGGAGGCTGCCGCGGGACCCCCGGGCTCCGCTCCCAGGGCGGGGGGGGGCAAGCACTCGGACTGGGGTGGCTGCAGACCCTGAGAGAGGGGAAGTAGAGCCGGGGAAGGGGATTCTGCCCTTGGAGGGGGCTGCAAAGCCCGGGGGAGAGGACACAGCCCTGGGGTGGGGGCTCCGAGCTCGGAGGGGTGTGCAGACCCCAGGGAGGGGTACAGACGCCAAGTAAGGGAGCTCCCCGGGGCAGTGGGGGGCTGCAGGCCCACCCAGGTAGGGGTGCAGACCACAGGTAGGGGGGGCTGCCACTGCCCTGGGGGGCTCCCCGGGACAGCGGTCCAGGCTGGGCCCCTGTGAGCCCTGGGGGGATGCTCCAGCACCAGCCCCTGCTCCAGGGAAAAGTGGTTTGTCCCCCAGCAGGATGAGCCCCCGGTGCTCACTGGGCACTCCCAGGGATGGACTGAGGAACCGTGGAGCAGCTCAGGGCCTGGGAAGCACTGGGGGATCTGCCAGTAGGATTTCCCTCTGGCTCAGGGCTGGAGTGCCCAGCTGGGCCCCTTCCAGCGTGGGAAGAGCCCCCTGAGCTTTCCCCCAGCCCCCTGTCCCTGGGAATTTTTTGCATTGATCATCTTAACTTGTATTTGTTTCTCTCGCATTTTGTCCCGATCGTCACTGTGCTGTACTCAGCCCCACCAGCGCTCCAGGCTGAGCAGGGGGCTCTGGGCCTGGGGCTTAGGGGCTTATTTTATCCTGGATGGATAAGGGAGCAGCTCCCAGCTGAGAAGGGAGCCCTGGAGGTGCCTCACTCCCCCAGCACCGAGAGAGGGGCTGTGTTGGGGCATGTCACGTATAAATAAGTGAGTTTATCAGGTGCTGCAGAGCTGGGAGCAAGAGATTTCCCCTGGCTTGCGTAAGGCGGGGCTGGGGCTGGGGGGAGGATCTGGCCCCGGTGCCCTGCCCATGGTTTCGCAATGGCTGTGGGGTCAGTAGGGCGATCGTCAGGGCGCCCTCCTGTGACGGGCACACTGGGACCTGTGCCCGGGCGGCACCCAGATCCCAGTGGGGCCGGGTGCCAGGATAAACCCAGCTCCCCGTGGGGCTGAGTGTGTGTGGTGCCAGGGTAAACCTAGACCTCATGGTGGGGCCGAGGGTGTGGTGCTGGGACAGAACCCAGCTCTCCCAGTGGGGCTGAGTGTGTGTGTTGCCAGGGTAAACCCAGATCTGGTGGGGCTGGCACAGATCCAGCTCTCCTGGTGGGACAGGTGTGTGTGGGTTCAGGACATACCCAGCTCCCAGTGGGGCTGGGTGTGGGGACAGCCCCAGCTCTCCTGGCAGGGTTTGCACGTGTGGGTTCAGGACAGACCTGTCCTGACTTGCAGCCTTGGGCACCCAACAACTCCTGAGCCTGTAACCAAGAGATTTATGACTCCTCTGACCTTGCAAATTGCTGAGTCAGATGGGGAAGGTTTTTTGCTGCGTTCCCTGGCTTTAAAAAACCCTCTAAGTTCCGAAAGCTTTGAAGCCCTCCTGCCATGTCCCCAGCCCTGTCCCAGCATGAGGATCATCTCTGGGCTGTGGCAGGAGGGAGCAGCTGGTGCTGAGTGTGCTGGGGGTTGATTCTCTGCGTCCTCCTCCCTGGGAAGGGTGCAGTATCCCCTGCTTCCTGAAGGCAGCTCATCAGCTCCGGGGGCTGCAGCCTTGCCAAACCTCAGGGGAATCAGGCAGAAGGTTTGGGATGCCCAAACACTTTTTGGGGAGCTTGTTGGAAGCTCATGAGGGGGATCCCCACCCCACTGCTGTCTGCCCATGGGTGCATTGGGCCGTGCTGCCTCCCCAGCCGGGGCTGGTCTTTGGACTTTGTTCCTTCCTGTCCTTAATTTTCCAAGCGCAGGGAGGGGAGAGTCCTCCTTCCCCAAGGACATGGAAGGCTGGCCTGGACTGTCCCCACCTCTGCACCGAGGCTGGGCCTGCTGCCAGCGTGGGGCCAAGGGGGTGTTATCGGGGCTGGGCTGGCCCCGGGAGCCAGTCCCGGTACCCCCCCCGGGCCACCACGATTATGGGGGGCCCTCGCCCGCCCTGTGCTGCACCGATAGCACGGTGGAGGGGGGACACTGACCTCACTCCACTGGAGTGGGGATGCTGGGGGGGCTCCCAGGGGAGCCGGGGGGACCCCCCCGGGCTCGAGCGTCCCCCGCCGTGCCTTGCAGGGGGACGGTGCCATGGCTGAGAAGGTGTCACCGAGCCCCGGCGTGGGCATCACGCCGCTGCAGCAGATGCTGGCCTCGGGGACGGGCGCCATCCTCACCTCCCTCTTCGGTGAGCACCGCAGGGTGGGCGCCGGGGCAGGGGGGCTGGCACGGGGGGAGTCATGGCTGAAGGGTGGTGTTGTTTCAGTGACACCGCTCGACGTGGTGAAGATCCGGCTGCAGGCCCAGAGGACCCCGTTCTCCAAAGGTAACCCCGCTCAGGGCAGCGTTGGAGGGCTCCAGCCAGCCCCTCCAGCTGGCTTGGTTGGCAGAGCCAGTGGCAGGGGTGTCTCTGTTCCAGAGCATGGGGCCACTGCGAGGTGGCAGGTTACCACGGGCCCCTCGTCCTGACGAGCTCGGGGGGCCCTGCTGGGGGAGCTGGGCTTGTGCTTGGCTTTGTCCTCACCCCTCCACAGCCCCGTGCTGAGGGGGGTCAGCGCTGTGCTCTGCAGCCCCCATCCCACAGGGGAGCAGGGCAGAGGGGCTCACCCTGCTCCAGCTGCCTGCTCTTCCCCCACTGCCTTTGTTCCAGTCTCCACACTGCTCCCCGTGGGCTCTGCCCTCCATCTGCCCCAGTCCTGTGGGGTCAGCGGGCTGGGCCCAAGGGACTGGTCTGGTGACAACAGGGACTGCTTGGGAGGTGGCTGCGGGGGCATCCAGCCCCCTCACCCACAGAGTTCTCCCAGTGCCCGGCTCGGAGCTGCAGCTCACGCGTGTGCCCCAGCCCCGGGAGGGGGCACGCCCCGGTGCCGTTGCTCAGCGTGTCCCCATTGTGTGTTTCAGCGTTGCCAGCGCAGGCAGTGCCCTGGGGCGCTCAGCCGGCCACATGTGAGTACGCCCGGGGGGCTCCGGGCAGCTCCTGCTGCCAGTGGCTTCGCTTTCCCAAACCTTGATCCCAGTTTGCTTTTCCACTGGTGGCGGCTCGTGCTGTGGGGACATCCCTGTGGCATAGGGGCTGCCGTTGTCCCCAGCCCAGGCTGTCCCTGCAACCCTGCTTTGGGGCTGGCTGTGCCACGTCCGTGGGGTCTGCTGGGGGGTCTGTTGTGCAACAGGCCTGGCTGTCCATGCTCCCCCTCTCTGTACTGTTGCTACATCAAAGTCCCTTTGGATCTCCTCTGCCTGGTGTCCCTCTGCCTGGCTTGAGAGCACAGTGGAGGGGCCATGGCAGCAGAGCCAAGACCGAGCAAGGCATAAACCCTCTCCTGCCACCGGCAGTGAGTCCTGCTGTGCCCCCATCCCTGCCATGGGACTGAGTGTCCCCCACCCTGTGGGCTGGCTGTGGTCAGACCCTTGCTGGAGGGTTGTCCCTCTCCTGGCCTTGGCCTGGCGCTGGTCCCGCTGGGCTCAAGCACTGAGGGTTTGGCTCCTTCCTGGAAGGAAGGCTTTGGGATCAGCTGTGCTGGGTGCGGGGCAGAGGGGAAGAGTCTCCTCTAACGGTGCTGCCATTGCTTCCTGCCTCAGGGAAGTGTTTCCTCTACTGCAATGGGCTCATGGACCACCTGTACGTCTGCCAGAACGGCAACGGCTGCACCGCCTGGTACAAGGCCCCCACCCACTTCACGGGCACACTGGTAGGGTCTGTGGGCACAGCAGTGTGGGCAGGGGCTTCCCTGTCCCAGAGGGGTGTTTGCTGGGGAAGTGCTTGCCCATCTCCTCCCTCTAACTCCTTTCCCTGTTGCTCCACTCTCTCCCAGGATGCCTTCGTGAAGATCACACGCTACGAGGGCATCAGGTCCCTGTGGAGCGGCTTGCCCCCCACCCTGTGAGTTTGGGGATTCTGGGTGCTACCACCTGCCTGGGCACGCAGACATCAGTCCCAAGCCCCCTGCCAGCCCTCGGGGGGGTGCATGTGCCCCTCACACCCCTCCTCCTTCTCCTCCTCCTCACAGGGTCATGGCTGTGCCGGCCACCGTCATTTACTTCACCACCTACGACCAGCTCCGGGACTACCTGCACGCCCGGACGGGAAGCCGGGGCCACCACATCCCCTTGCTGGCCGGGGCCCTTGCCAGGCGTGAGTACCCCTCCTCCTCGGGGTGCCAGCAGAGCGCGGCAGGTCTCGGTGCCCAGTTTCGGCACCTGGCTCTCCCGGCACGGCGCCAATGGCTCCGGGGCAGCCGCTGGAGCGGACGGAGCTGATTGCCGGTGTCCCCCTCCTTGCAGTGGGTGCCGTGACGGTCATCAGCCCTTTGGAGCTGATCCGCACCAAGATGCAGTCCCGGCAGCTCAGCTACCGCGAGCTGGGCGTCTGCATCCAGTCGGCAGTGGCCCAGGATGGCTGGCTGTCCCTCTGGAGAGGCTGGGGACCCACCGTGCTGCGGGACGTCCCCTTCTCAGGTATGGCTGTGGTGGCACTGGGGGGTGGCAGGGAACCAGGGCCAGGAGGGTCGGTGTGTCCAGGGTGTCCAGTTGTAGCACTGGTGCCTCCTCTGCCCCGCAGCTCTGTACTGGTTTAACTACGAGCTGGTGAGGACGTGGCTCTGCAGGCAGGCCTGGCTGGAAGAGGCCACGTTCATGGTCAGCTTCACATCTGGGGCCATCTCTGGCACGGTGAGTTTGGGGTGCTGAGGCTCACTCGAGGCGGGGGATGGTCCCTGTGGGGAGGGAGGGAGGGGTGGGGTGGCACAGGGAGGTGGCACAGGGAGCTCTGCTGTCACCAGGTCCGGGCTCACTGCCCGCTGCCAACCCCACAGGTGGCCGCGGTGCTGACGCTGCCCTTCGACGTGGTCAAAACCCAGCGGCAGATCGAGCTGGGAGACAGCGAGGTGCACCCAGGTGAGGGGCCAGGCCTGCGGGCAGGTGCCTGGGGGGCATCCGGGACTCCCCTTGGGCATCCCTGGGCCCTCACCCGCTCCCCTCTCCCCACAGTCTCAGCCTCCAAGCCTTCCTCCACCTGGCTGCTCATGCAGCGGATCCGCGCCGAGTCTGGCACCCGGGGGCTGTTTGCAGGTGAGGATGTGCCCTGGCCCTGCTGCGCTGGGGTTCCAGGTGCCCGGGTGTCACCCCTGATAGCGCTGTCCTTGCAGGCTTCCTGCCCCGTGTCATCAAGGTGGCACCTGCCTGCGCCATCATGATCAGCACCTACGAATTCGGCAAGACCTTCTTCCAGAAGCTGAACCAGGAGCGGCGGCTGCGGGGGTTGTGAGCAGGGCTGGGGCAGGGCTGGATGTGGCCGTGCCCAGGGGACAGTGCCAGCCCTGCTTTGGGGACAGTGCCAGCCCTGCTCCGGCCGGGAGTCCCGGGAGCGGCGATCCACGCTCGGCTGTGCAGAGCCCAAGTGCCTTCATCCCGCACTCTGCCTCTCCCCACACGGAGCCAGGGCCCCACTCCCTATCCCAGCCGCTCTGGGGGACATCTGTGCCTGCTGCTGTGACACTGGGGTGGGACACGGAGGCCCCCTCACTCATCCCTTGGGGCTGGACAGATGCTGCTGCTGGATTCATGGACACTGGCAAGGATGGGGTGTCCCAGGGGATTTGGCCCGGCAGGAGATGGAGCTGGGGCTCTGGCGAGGACCAAACCCCAAACCTCGGAGGCTTCTCTGCCTGCCCGGGCCCCCCAGCCCTGCTCTGCCCGGGGATCTGCCCTTCCTCCATCACTCACGCACAGCCTCCCCTTGCCAGCTCTGCATGGGGACACATCAGGACCCTCTCTCTGCCTCCGGACCTCTCCTCTCACTCGGGGTGTCCCTGGCCCCTGCCAGACCCTGGGTCAGGCAGACCCTGCGTGGGGACAGACTCGCTGCTGCTCCAGGGGCCGGGGGTCACTGTGGCACCCCCTGCCCTGTCCCTTCACTGCAAGGGCCTGCCCCAGCTCTGCGGGCACTGCCCCCACCCTCCCCTGGAACTCACGGGGGGGAATTCCTCTTATTTTCTTAAATAAAAGAAAAATTTGTCTCGTAGGGGAAGGGGTTTTCTCCCTGCGTGCTGGGGGGCTGTGAAAGGCTGCCCCAGGGGTGCCAGCCATGTCCCTGCTGTGTGGGCACGGTATTGTCACCCACTGGGTCCTTGCTGGGCTTATCCTGGGGGTAAGGGGACCCCAGGACCACCCTGCTCCCCCCTGGCAGCACCCCAGTGCTGATGGGGCAGGGGGATACCCCATCCCTGCTGACCTGCCATGTCCCAGAGGTGCTCTCCCTGCCCAGGGGGGGCTGGAGGAGGCTCACTGGACCCTCCCCAGCACCCCTGCCTGGGCCAGGACCTCATGGTGGGGGGCACAAGGGGTCTGTTCCCCCCTCTCCCAGCAGTGGGGGTGGCTGACAGGCCAGCTCTGCTTGCGGCGTTTATTGATTTCCTTTTGCTCCAACAAGGCAGATGGGGCCGAAATAAAAACCAAAATCACCCAAAACAACCCAAAACCCAGGGGAGGAGCGGGAGGGGAGGGGAAAGGGGAGTCCTACCCCTGTCGTGGGTAGGACTGGTCCCCGAAGTGGGCAGCCCCCCACGTCAGGAGGGCTGGGGAAGGCCAGGCGGGCACTGAGGGCTGAGCAGGACGGACAGCGGGGCTGTGCCCAGACCCTCATCCCTGGAGGGGGCCTGGCCCTGACCCTGCTCTTGCCCCCCAGCAGCTGTCGCTCCCAGTGTCCCCCCCGTGGCACAGTTCATCCCCCCCACCCCCAGCTCGCCTGAGTCCCAGTCCTGCATCCCCCATCCCAACGGGTCCGTGTCTCCAGCCGGGGTCCGGGCTGGGGGTCCGAGGTGCAGCCGGGGGGTGGGATGTCGAGATGGGGAGGGGGGTGCCCGTCCCCGGCCTCCCCGGATGGGTTCGGCGAGTCCCTCGTCGGTCCCGGGGCGGCGAGGGGGGGCCGAGCTCAGTCCTGGGCCGCGGTGCTGGGCCGGGCGGCCGGGCCGGGGGGCGGCGAGGGGGCCGGGGGCCTCAGC
>VXAY01001332.1:0-12063 GCA_013399855.1 Oxyruncus cristatus
GGAGGGAGCAGAGGAGGGCTCGGCTGTACCTGAGAGCTGAGAGGATCTGGGTGCACCAGCGCTTCCAGGCCTGGAGAGGGATCAGAGCTCTGTCAGCCGGGATACCCATGGGCATCCCACTGCCAGGCAGGGTCCTTCCCACCCATTCCCAGGGACAGGGACATCCCGCTGTGCCCTGCCCAGGCTCAGGGTCCTTCCCACCCACTCCCAGGGACAGGGACATCCCCCTGTGCCCTGCCCAGGCTCAGGGTCCTTCCCACCCACTCCCAGGGACAGGGACATCCCCCTGCAGAGGCTCAGGGATGGATCCCACACTGTCCCAGCACAGCAGCTCCCTGTTACCTCTGTTCAAAGGAGCCCAGCAAAGGCTCAAAGCTGCAGGAGAGCTGGGAGGGACTTTGGACACAGGCCTGGAGAGCCAGCACAAGGGAATGGCTTTCCATGGACAGAGGGCAGGGTTAATGGGACACTGGAGAGAAATCCTTCCCTGTGAGGGCGGTGAGGCCCTGGCACAGGTTGCCCAGAGCAGCTGTGGCTGCTCCTGGATCTCTGGAAGTGTCCAAGGCCGGGTTGGATAGGGCTTGGAGCAACCTGGGCCAGCAGAAAGGGTGGAACTGGATGGTCTTGAGGGTCCTCACCCCACAGCTGGGCAGTGGGTTTGCAGTGACACTGGTCCCTTGTGCCCTGTTCCAGCCCTGGCTGAGGGTGGTGGGAACACCCGGAGCCCTCGGAGCTCCCTGGGACAGTGTCACCCACTCCAGGTGCTCCCAGGGGGGTCCCACCTTGGGATCAGCAGGAGCCAGTTTGGGCTCTCCTGGGGGAGTTCTGCTCTTGCTCCAGCCACCTCCCCACAGCAGGTCCCGGGCTGACCCCGGGAGCAACGACCCACACCTGCCCTGCCTTGGAGGGTCCCAGAGACCCTCCCAGTGCTGCTGGAGCCACCCACCCCACCTGGGACACCTGTGTGCACTCCCAGGAACCTACCCGGGCGTTCATGGCCTTGTGGTTCTTCTTGGTTTTCTTCAGGAACTGTTTGAGGCTCCCCGAGGACACGTATTCCGTGATGAAGATGACCTGGGAAGGGGGCAGGGCGGGATCAGCTCCCCCGGCCCCGCGCGGTGAGGGGCTGCTGGGGGCAGGTCCCAGAGAGGGGAGGGCAGGCCTGGAAGCGGGGTGAGGAGCAGGGCTGGGACCCCACCCTGCTCCCCCGGGGGACCCTGGGACCCCCCTACCCGTGCCTTCGAGTCCTTCACGTCCAGCCAGTACTTGTGGAGCTTCACGATGTTGGGGTGATCCACCAGCACCAGCTGCTCGAACATGGTCTTGATCTTCTCCTGGGGGCACACAGGGGACACGTGAGGGGGGTCCTGGGATGTGGCAGGTCCTGGGTCGTGACAGGACTTTGCCCGGGTCAGGGGGACACTGGTGTGGGGTCTGGAGGACACTGGAGCTGCCTTTGAGGGATAACCGAGGAAGGCACCGGGAAGGGCAGGAGCCCATCCCGCCAGGCTGTGCCCACAGTGCCCACCGGGGGTGCCCAGGCTGTCCTGGGGGGTCTCAGGACCCCCATGTGGGGTCACTCACCTCGTGTGCTTTGAAGGCCTTCTTGTCAGTGAAGAGCAGCTCGTTCCACACCACCTCCACCCCCTCCTCCGTGTCCATGGCCAGGAACGTGCTCTGGATGCCCGGCATGTTCCCCTGGTTCACCTGTGGGCAGGGAAGGTGTGAGACCCCCCAGAGGGACGTGCTGGGGGGACAGGGGTGGTCTGGGGGGACCCCAGCCTGCAGGATGGGCTGGCACCACCTGCTCCACAGGCAACTCACAGAGCAAAATCCATTTTTTTTTTACCTTTAGGTGGCACAACAATGGCTCGTTCCACAGATCTTACTGGTTTATCTGACTGGTTTGTCTGACCCACCTCCAACCACTACTGGGAATCAATTCAGAGCTCTCCTGACCACCTGAACCCACTACTTTGGTGGGTACACTGTGAATGTACCTTTGTTGCACAGTTACCTCCATGTCACTGACAGAGCAATGGTGCTTTTGGAATGATTGCCAGTTCCCAGCGTAAACACGTAACTAACTAAATAATAAATAAATCTGACTGAAAGCCGATTCCTGCCCAAGAAGAGCAGAGTCCAAGTCCCTGTGCTCTTACACTCCCTGCCAGGGCTTGGGGCTCATCCCACTCCTGGGGCTCATCCTGCTGCTGGGGCTGGTCCCACTGCTGGGCCTTGGGGCTTGCTCCTCTCTCAGGACTGATCCCACCAGGACTCGGGGCGGGTTCAGCACCCCCAGCTCATTAGCAGGGTCTGCCCAGGCAGTTCGTGCCCCAGTTCCTGCTGTGGGCACACAAAGCACCTCTGTTCCTTCTTCTGCCCGGCACAGGCTCCACGTGCTCCACACAAAGCCCAGCACGGACAGCCCCAGCTGGCCCCGCCGGCCACAGCCTTCCCAGTGACCCCAGCAGCCTTCCCAGTGACCCCAGCAGCCTTCCCAGTGACCCCAGCAGCCTTCCCAGTGACCACAGAGCCAGGGTGGGAATCACAGAACTGTCACAGAATCACAGAATGGTTTGGGTTGGAGGGACCTTAAAGCCCATCTCGTTCTGGGGACCTGCAGCCGCAGCCCGGGGTGGTCCCTCCCAGCCCTGAACAAGCTGCTCTGAGCCCAAGGGGCATCCCGGTGCTCGGGGCTGGGGCAGCGGATCTGCTGGGATCCGGGAGGCTCTGGAACGTGGTGGGAAGAGCAGCCAGGCCTGCGGGGGGGGCACATCCCCCTCTCCGTGCAGACACGAACGTGCTCGTCTTGTGCCGGCTGAGAACAAAACTGATCCCCAGCAGCTGCTGCAGCTCCGGGCTCCGGGACCGCCTCCATGAATAAATAAACGTGGCACTATCCCACAGCCTGGCCGGGACAAAAGGCATGGCACGGGACCCCCAGTCGTCCCTCAGCCCCCTCCCGGCGTTCCCGGCAGCTCCGGGGACTGCTGCTGGTGGGCACCACTTCCAGAAAGCGCTTGGAGTGACCGCTGGGGAGCAGGCACTGGAGCTGGACCAAGGATCAGGTTGCAGCTTCCAATAAATCGCTCCCTTTTGAGCTTTTCTCATCATCGAGGGCTGAACCAGGCACCGGAATGGGCTCGGGGGCCGGGAGAGCAGCTGTGGGACGAGGCAGGAACAGGCTCAGGGACGAGGATCTGGGGCCGGGAGAGCAGCTGTGGGATGAGGCAGGAACAGGGCCTGGAGCAATGGGGAGAGGTTTATCTGCTGCCCATGGCAGGGAGGTTTATATGGTCCCTTCCCACCCAAACCATTCCATGATCCCATGATTCTCCACTCACTGTGTGCACCCATTATCCCACTCCTCGTGCCACCACGACGCTTCGGCGCTGGGCATGGGTGGGATTTGCTGGGCCACGGGGCTGAGCAGGGAACACAACATGCCTGAAAAACCCCTTTCAGAGTAAATCCCAGCCTGGCCCCTGGGCTGGTGTCCCGTGAGCTGGGGACAGGGAGGGCTGTGTCAGGCTCTGTTCAGGGCTCAGGATCGGGGGTGCTGGGCATGGGGACACCCCATAGGCAGCAGGGACAGGGGGTCCCTGCAGGCTCTGCTGGCACTGGGCCCTGCTGTTCTCCCCCAGACCTCGCCCCTGGCCCTGACCGAGGCTGTGCCCCACATCCCTCCCCCTGCTGCGGCCCCAGGCAGGGCAGGGGTGGCTGTTGCAACACAGAAATCACTTCGGAAAACATGGGAAAGGGAAAAAACATGAGCTGAGAGGGCTGAGGCCCCAGTGAGGGACACCTGAACCCTGTCCTGCAGGTCACTAAGGGACAGGGACAGGGAGTGGCAGCACAGGCAGAGCCCATGGGACCACTTGTGCCGAGGGGCAGGGGCTGGAGCAACATGCTCCGGGATCCCAGGCTCCACTCCCAGCTCTGCTTCCAGGGCCCCTTCAGCACCAGCTGGGCCACCAGCAGCCCCTCTGTCCTCAGGGAGGGGACAGGGACCACCAGCAGCCCTGAGTGGTGACAGATCCACCTGTCCCTCAGCAGTGGAATTGTCCCCATGTGAGGAGCACCAAGGGCTGGGACAGGGGGCTGGGGACACGCAGGGTGCCCACGGCAGGGCAGCTCCGCCCGCGGATTCCTCGGTGCCAGACAAACCTGTTCTGTTCCTGCGATCCTGTTACACAACGAGCAGGTGAAGGGAATGCACGAGATGGAAAATATTTTGATTCCAGTGAAGCATTTGATCCTGTCTCTCACAAAACCACGGTCTCAGCACTAATCCAGCCCGAATGCCGGAGTGGCTGACGGTGAGGAGGCACTGGCACGGGGCAGGATGAGCTCTGGCACTAGCACAGCCATGGGGAGCCAGTGACTAACACTGAGCTGGGCAAGGCTGCAGGAGCCTCAAGGAAGGAGCAGAGCTGGGACAGAAAACAGCAGGGCTGGTCAGTCAGCCAGGAAAACCAACCTGGCGCCCAGCTGTGCTCCGGGAACAAGGAGAACAGGGAGGGAAACATTCAAGGGCAACACACAGCAGGATGGGCAGAGACAGAGCTCCTCCCTCCAGGGCATGAGGGGCATCCACGGCACCCAGCCCTTGTCCATGTCTCCCTGTCACAGAATCACCAAATCCCAGGATGACTTGGGTTGGAAGGGACCTGAAAGCCCATCTCGTTCCTCCTCCTGCCATGGGCAGGGACACCTTCCACTGGCCCAGGTTGCTCCAAGCCCTGTCCAACCTGGCCTTGGACACTTCCAGGGACGGGGCAGCCACAGCTTCTCTGGGCAACCTGTGCCAGGACCTCACCAGCCTCCCAGGGAAGAATTCCTTCCCAATATCCCACCTAACGCTGTCCTCCGGCAGTGGGAAGCCACTGTCCATCCCCAGGGGATCCCTGCTTGACAGCCACAGTCAGGGGGTCCCGGTGTCATCCCTGTCTCAGGGATCCTGCCTTTCCCAGCTGGATCTGGAGCAGGGCTCCTTGGGAACTGTCCAGCTGGTGCCCCTGGCTGTGGGCAGCAGGGCTGGAAGCCTTTCCTCCCCTCCATGCCCACGGCTGCCCTTCCCTCCTGCCCAGCAGCTGCCGGAGCAAACACTGTGATCCCTGTTCTCCTGCCACGCCGCAGGAAAGGGACAGAGGAGTACTTTTCCACTGCCCAGACAAGAGCCACGAGAGATCCCGCATGGGGCAGCACCACGGTTGTTATTTCCTGGGAGAAGCTGTTCCTGCAGCACGGAGCAACGTTTGCTTTACCCCCAGGGTCCCAGGGGGATAACATGGCCTGGGCTCAGCCCTGCAGGGTCCCAGGGGGGTGACACGGCCTGGGCTCAGCCCTGCAGGGTCGCAGGAGGGTGACACGGCCTGGGCTCAGCCCTGCAGGGTCCCAGGGGGGTGACACGGCCTGGGCTCAGCCCTGCAGGGTCCCAGGGGGGTGACACGGCCTGGGCTCAGCCCTGCAGGGTCCCAGGGGGGTGACATGGCCTGGGCTCAGCCCTGCAGGGTCCCAGGGGATGACATGGCCTGGGCTCAGCCCCAGCCCAGCCCAGGAGATTTGCTCCCTGTCTAAACCGCACATCGGGAATTCACTGGCCCCATCCCCACCCCCAGGACACGCGGCAGTGCCGGTGATGTCAGAGGGCTCTGCAGGACCTGGGGAAAGGGAAGGATCCCAGTGCCAGCCTGCACGAGGCAGGTAGAGCCTGTAGGGGTTGGGGTGGGAGGTGGGAGCATGGGGTGCCCAAGGAGAATGTTGTATCCTATTCCATAGGCATCCTGTGCCCCATCCCACAGGTGTGCCATAACCCATCCTGTGGGATCTTAAAGCCCATCTCATTCCACCCCACCTTCCACTAGCCCAGGTTGCTCCAAGCCCCGTCCATCCTGGCCTTGGACATTTCCAAGGATGGGGCAGCCACAGCTTCTCTGGGTAACCTGTGCCAGGGCCTCCCTGTACCCCATCCCGTGGGAATGCTGTACCCCATCCCGTGGGAATGCTGTACTCTAGCCTGGGGCCATGCCATCCCCCACCCAGTGCCCACTAGTCCAACCAGGCAGGACGGACTGTGCTGGCTGATCATCCAGGCCCAGCAGCCTCCACGGGCCAGGCAGGAGCAGTGCCCAGCAGGAATCAGCCCAGCTCCGAGGAATCTGGTCTGATTTCCCTGTTTCCCCAGCTGTGCCTCAGCAGAGCAGCTCCAGGGGAGCCAAGGAAACCCTTGGAGACCAGCCTGTGATCCTGAGCACCTGAGCAGCTCAATCCATCCTGTGACACGACGGGACACCCCCGGCCCCTGCAGGGAAACACAAAATCCTCTGGGACTGAGGAGGGCCTCCGGTTCCATCGGAGAAAAGGGAGGAAGGAGATGAGGGGCACGAAGGGGGCTCGAGCCCGCAGGACTTGGCTGACACGTCTGGGCACTGTAAACAACACCACCCCCAGGGGAGAGCCAGGGAGAGGACAAAAAAGCTTGGATAAAAGCAGGAAAGGGAAGAAAACACGGCGAATGCCAGTAATTGTAACGCTTCTGGAGGAGAGAGCAGAAGGAACAGCCTGGGAGCTGCCGAGCCATGTCCACTCAGGCCATGGAGGAGATCCAGGGCACAGGCACTGCCTCGGAGCACACAAGGGAGCACTGATGGGGATACAGGAGCTGCAGCCAGGCATTCCTGTGGGGAATAGGGATGGGGATAAAGGAGCTGCAGCCAGGAATTCCTGTGGAGTACACGGATGGGGATAAAGGAGCATGTTCCTGCACGAAGGACAAGTTCCTGCACTGAGCCCTCACCGAGGGCTGACGTCACTCCCTCCCCAGCAGCGAGAACAAGGCACAGGATTGTTGAGGCTGGGTAAGATCCCGAAGGATTAAAGGCTCCGTGAAATGGAGAACGTGGCACGGGGAAAGCGGCCCCAAGGCCCCAGGCAGGGCTTGGAGGGTGATGGGGAGGACTCAAAACCTGGCATAGCCAGGGCTTGTTCCTTGCCAGACCCCCGGAGCACGTGCTGGGGAGAAAACTCCACTGTCTGCTTCCAGTATCTACCAGCAAGTTTCCCACTGGAGTTCAATTTCCTCTGGATTTATCCTCAATTAGAAGCCTCTGGGGTACCCCTCAACCCCCCTTTGGAGCACAGCCAAGGTGAAGCCTTCACTGTCCTAAAGTCTCAGATATCAACCCAAAAGTCTTGAATGTTAACCCTGAAGTCTCAAATGTTAGCCCTAAAGTCTAGGATATTAACCCCAAAGTCTCAGATATTAACCCTAAAACCAGGGATATCGAGCCCGAAGTCCTGGCCGTGAACCCGTGATGAGCTCAGGTCAGCAGTGGCACCACAGACTCACCCTGCAAAGCTCACCCACAGCAAACAAAAGCTGCAAACCCAGAAAGCGGCAGGGACAAAACAGATGGCAGGAAAACAAGGATGGCAGGAAAAGAAGGAGCCAAGTCCTCCAGCTGATCCCCCCGTGCTGGAAAAACTCCTCACAGAGAACACACTCGGAGCCCGGTCCCTGGGGAGGGCTGGCAACAAAGAGGCTTTTAAAAATAACCCTGGTGGCAGATATTGCATAGTTGGAGCCTTCCCAAATCCTCCACCACGGAACTGGTGATCCTCCTGCCAACTGCAAACCTCATTAATGCCTAAAAATGGGAACCCCCTGCACATCATGGGATTCCAGCACTTACACTATTTTTCCATATTTTCATTTTCTGATCTTGTGGGAACCTGCAACAACATCTCAAAACCACCCCCTCTTACAGAGTTTTTAATATCACTTTGTTTTCTTTAAATTGTGCTTCAGCATGTCTTCTCCTGATTTCTATGACTGTTACCCTTTTTTCCTTCTTTCATCCTGTTGGTTTTAGAAGTTAAAGTGCAGACTTAGAATTGTAGAATCCCAGGATGGTTTAGGTTGGAAGGGACCTGAAAGCCCATCCAGTCCCACCCCTGCCATGGGCAGGGACACCTTCCACTAGCTCAGGTTGCTCCAAGCCCCATCCAACCTGGCCTTGGACACTTCCAGGGATCCGGGGGCAGCAACAGCTTCTCTGGGCAACCTGTGCCAGGACTCACCAGCCTCCCAGGGAAGAGTTCCTTCCCAATATCCCACCCAACCCTGTCCTCTGGCAGTGGGAAGCCATCCCCCTTGTCCTGGCTCTTCCTATGTTGTGCCCAGGGCTGGAGGCAGTTCTGCAGGGGGGTCTCACCTGAGGGGGCAGAGGGGCAGAATTCCCCCCTCCCCTGCTGCCCCTGCCATGGGATCAGCCCAGGGCACGGGGGATTTTGGGATGGGTCATTTCCAGCCTCTCACCCACCAATACCCCAAGCCCTTCTCCCCAGGGCTGCTCCCCATCCATTGCCCCATCCTGTGTCTGTGCTGGGATTGCCCCGGCCCAGGTGCAGCACCTTCCCTTGGCCTTGTTGGACTTCATGAGGTTCACTCTGTCCCACCTCTGCAGCCCGTCCAGGTCCTCCTGGACGGCCCATCCCTTCCCTCCCTGCAGTCCAAGTCAGAAGCAGCATCAGAGTTACAAGCAAGAGGCAATTCCAGGGCTGCTTAGAAAGATGAATTTCAGATCAACTACAAAGTTCGGTCCATGAACCACAGCTGAGTTTTGCCCCAGCACAAACCACTCTCATCCCAAGGGAAAGGCCCTGAGGAACACCACAGGCCACCCAGAGCATGCTGGGTCCAGGACATTCCCACAGGGAGCACAGTGGGCAGAACTGACAGGTGGGGATACCTGGAGATGGACAAAGAGGGTGTGGAAATCACGGCCTGAACCTGGAAAACGTGACAGGTGAACATGGTGGGACCAGCACTGCTGAGCAGCAAACACCTGCTGGCCATAACATTCCCTTTCCCAATGGATCAAGGGTTTGGGAAAGCAAAGTGACCTGGATAAACCCAACCAATCCCAGCATGAGGTGCCGGGGCTCAGCCACAGCTCACGTTCAGACCAGCAAAGGTGCAAAATTTTTCACGTGAGCAGAAACCCAAGCTCCTTCTCCCTCCTCTTACGCACCAGGGTGGGTGGGGGAAGTAAATGAAGTCATCAAAGCAGAGCTGAAAGAGCCCCGGTGTTCCCACATGGAAAATTCTGTGCCAGAGGCATTTCACAAAGAACAGGAGAGCTGAGAGAGGGGCAGAGCAGGGCTGGGCAGGGCTGGGCTGGGGCCCAGTGGCTCTGCAGGGGTCACGTCACTGCCTCTCCTCACACCTCGTATAAGTGCTTCTATTTCCTGAACTGCTCGTGGCAAACTGCGACTGCGGGTCCCTGGGGAATGAATGATCATCAATAGGCAAAGGAGGCTGTGGAAGGAAGGGATTTATTCCCCGGGGGGCAGGGGCAGGCCCAGCACAGCGCTCGGGTCCTGCCTGTACCTGACACGTGGTGCAGGAACACCCAGCACGGTCCTGTGAGCAAACAAGGGCCAGTCCTTGTGTGCTCATCCTTAATGTACATGTCAGTGTATCTTACCCTGCTTCTCAGCCTATGGAGTCATGGAATCATGGAATGGTTTGGGTTGGAAAAGCCATCTGAGACCACCGAGTCCAACCGCTCCCTCAGCACGGCCAAGGCCACCCCTGCCCCTGTCCCCAGGTGCCACGTCCACACAGCTGTTAAATCCTGGCAGGGCAGCTCCTTCCAGGAAGGAATTTTCCCAATATCCCACCTAAACCTCCCCTGGCACAGCTTGAGGCTGTTTCCCCTTGTCCTGTCCCTTGCTCCCTGGGAGCAGAGCCCGACTCCCCCCCGTGTCACCTCCTGTCAGTTGTAGGCAGTGAGAAGGTCCCCTGCGAGCCCTCTTCTCTCCAGGCTGAGACCCTGCTGAGCCCCCCCTGAGGTCAAGGAGGGACCTGCCTGTGTCCTGTCGGCTCTCCAGGCTCCCAACAGCACCCGAGGGTGTGCCAGGCTCACTCTGCTCACCGGGACACTCCCAGCTCAGCAGGCCCATTCTCCAAACCTGAGATCAGGCTCAGCCCCGCGGGTCCCGCACAGGGCTCGGCTCTTCTGCCAAAACCAAATTAGGGAGAATAAATGACTATAATGAATCTTCAAGACAGTGAGGAAGATCCCTACTGGTGCAAATCCCAGGAGTGCTCAGGGCACTTGGAGCCTGTGCTGAGCAGCTCCTGAGAGGAGATGGGAACGACAGCGCGGCTGCTGTCGCTTAGGCCCTTCCTGCACGTCATGAGGCAGCTGTGAATTCACACAAACACGGCTCTTCTACTTAAAACTTCCTCCACTTTGCAATCAAGGAGCCTTCCTGCCTCTCTGGCTGTCCTGGAACAGCTGTTCTGGCCTTGGAAAGGCCAACTCACCCTCGCCACTGCTCCAGCAGGAAAATCCCTGTGGACAGAGGACACGGCTCATCTACCAAAGCACCTGCATGTAGATGGCACTGGGGGGCTTTCACTTCTCCCCTGCCTGCACAGGGGTTTGAACACCTGAGGCCAGTTCTAGCCACAGCAGCACCACTCCAGAAAGCTCCTGTGCTAAATTACTGTTAAAATCCTCATCATTAAACATCAGCATTTGGGTAGAACAGATGGAAGTTTTCCCAATTTCCAACCTGACCCTCCCCTGACACAACCTGAGGCCCTTTCCCTTTGTCCTGTCTCTTGTTCCCTGGGAGCAAAACCCCACCCCACCCCCCTCCCAGTTCCCCCCTCCTGTCAGGGAGTTGCAGAGCCAGAAGGTCCCCCCTGAGCCTCCTTTTCTCCAGGCTGAGCCCTCCCAGCTCCCTCAGCTGCTCCTGCTGCTGCAGTCTTTTCCATAGCTCTGTTCCCTTCTCTGGACACGCTCCAGCCCCTCACTATCCTTATCATGAGGGTCAAGGTTAGGCAGGTGCACCCTGGTATAGGGCAGGTGTCTGTCAGAGGGGAAGAGGGAGCAGGAATAGGGATGGAAGGAGGATGTGTGGGTGTGGAAGCAACTGGCAGCACTGAGGGTCAGAAGGGCAGGTGCTGATGCCGCTGACAGGAGCAGGTTATAAGACAGGAGCAGGTTATCAAGGTCTCGGCAAAGCCCAGACTGGGAATTCAGCCTGGGAAATGCAGCCGGAGGCAGAGCCGAGCACTGGGGCCAAGTCCTTACGGGGGAGGGGGAGATAATGGAAGATGAACAGATCGGCCTTGGATGGGCCTTTTCCCCTTCAGGAGCTGACAGTGTCTGCGACCTCTGTCTGTCCCTCACTGCTGTCCCACCCCTGCCTGGGGTCAGGATTCACCCACTGACTCTAGTTCCCTTTCCTGGGTGTCCTGACAGACAGGGAGACTCCAGCTCCATTTTCAGGGGAGATGATCCTGACGCTGACCCCTGGCCCGGGAAGATGAGCTGAAGTGAACCAGCCCCCTGCTCTGGAAAGCAGTAACCTCTGGAGTAACCGTATCCTCCAGCCCTGTCACACCACTGCCCTGGCAAGTCCTTGTCCCCGCAGAAACTGCCCAGGGTCACCATCCTGCAACTGCGCCGAGGGTCACCATCCAGGGTCACCAGGCACAGCTCCAGGACCCAGCCCAGCCAAAGCCCCCGGGCCCGGGCTCAGCACTGGCCCTGGGAGCCCCTCGAGACAGCTCTGGGCAGCCCAGCACGGCTGGTCCCACGGGCATTGGAGCCCTCGGGTGTGGGATGCGCCCGGGACTGCCCTGCTCTCTCGGGGCACAGCCTGGGTGCCCACACCAGGGTTTCGTGCACCAGGGCACGAGAAGCCCAGCTCCCAGGCCCCTGCAACAGAGCCCAGATCTCCACCCCTGGCTTCCTGCACCAGGGCTTCCCACACTGGAGCACGGTGAGCCCATTCCTGGGCCCCTGCTTTGGAGCCCAGCTCTCCACACCTGGATCCCCACACAGGGGCTTCCTGCACCAGGGCACATGGCGAGCCTGGTCCCCGCACCAGACACGCCGCACCGGACTCCCCGCGCCGGCACATCCCGCGCCGGGGCATGGCGAGGCTGGCTCCCTTCACCAGTGCACCAGGAGCCCGGCTGCCCGCGCTGGGGCTGCCCGCGCTGGGGCTGCCCGCGCTGGGGCTGCCCGCGCTGGG
>VXAY01001332.1:17383-37557 GCA_013399855.1 Oxyruncus cristatus
ACCCCCCCCCCCCCCGTGGCACTGACCCCACACCCGGAGCAGTGGCTCTGCAGGGCTCTGGGGTCAGAAGTGCCCAGGGCTGGTGGAAGATCCGTCTCCCTCCCTGACAGGAGGCCCCTCTTGGCGTGTGCCTATTTTTACCCGTGTTTGATGGATGGGGCTGGGATGTGGTGACGCCACGTGTTATTGCACAGCTTGCACTGTGCAAGGTTCAGGTGCCAAACCAGCTCCATGGATCTGACAAACACCTTCCCACTGCTCTGCCCCTCTCAGTGTGTTTGTCCATGGATTCTGAGGGCCAACATGGCCAGAATACGACTCCCCAGGGCTCTCTTTGTGTGACCTGAGTTCCCACCCCTGGCTGGGACCTCCCCTGTCCCGCACCTCCTCACCTGCAGCCTCCCCCGTGCTGGTGTGGGACCCGCAGGTGTCAGCAGGGAACTCAGGTGTGTGAATGCAGGGGGAGCAGATCAGCGGGAATCAGACACCTCGGGATCAGAGCAATCCCGGGCGAGGGGCAGAGCAGTTTCCTGGAGCTGCTTCTCACAGCTCGGAGCATACTCACCGCCGCTCCGGGCACAGGGCAGGCCCCGGAGCTGGCAGAGGGGCTGCAGGCTTTGGGAATGGCTCAGCCCGCTCGTTCCAGCCTTGCCCGTGCTCCCGCTGGGCAGGAAACACGTCTCCAGCTCTTCCCTAAGTGCTTCCAGCAGCGGGAAGGGAGCCAGCGCTTGCTCGGCGCGGGGGCGGAGGTGAGGCTGAGCACGGGAGCCCTGCGGGGACGGGAACCGGCCACGGCTAAAATTGGGATGTCTGAATCCGCTCGGGGGGGGCTCGGCCGCCCTCGGAGCAGGGGGATACGCGGGGGAAGCCGGGCTGGAGTGAGGGACAAAGACGGGGAGAGGCTGCGCTGTGAACAGGGCAGTGGCTGGGGACTGTGCAGGGGTGAGAGCACGGCCACGGGACGTGGGACAGAGCACGGGGAGTGGGACAGGCTCCTGGAAAGGGCTGTCCAGGGCTGCCCAGCACAGTGGTGGAGTCCCCATCCCTGGGGGATTTAACGTCCCTGTGGATGTGACACTTGGGGACATGGGTTAATGGTGGATTTGGATGCGCTGAGGGAGTGGTTGGACTCGGTGGGCTCAGAGGGATTTTCCAAGCTCAATAATTCCATGATTCTGTGATTGTAAGGGCAGGGATGACACAGTGATTGGGGCCCTGGGGGCACTGTCAGCAACTGTCCTGTGGCACTGAGCACTGCTCCCACCAGAGCCGGACAGTTGGATTTTGGAGAGAGCCGATTGTATTTGGGAGCAGGATGGTGGTATTTGGGAGCAGACTAGTTGTATTTTGGAGCAGGCTGGTTGGATTTTGGAGACAGCTGATTGGATTTCTCCCGTTGCCTGTGGCCGATCACGCACAGAGGGCGCCTGGTTTCTGTCAGGCTCCAACACTGCTCTCCCACCGCTCCTGCAGCAGCCAGAGGGCTCAGAGCTGCTCCGCAGGGCCCTGGCCAGGAATTCCCAACTCCTGGCCCTGTTCACCAGGATGGGAGCTGGCGGCAGGCAGAGCTCTTGGTGGGGACAGCGTGAGCACACCCAGTGCCCAGCACGGCTGAGGTGGCCCCAACCCCGGGGTCTCCATGTCCCAGACCCTGTGTCTGACTGGGAGGGTGTTCCCTGTTCTTCAGGCCATGGTTTCCCTTGGAAATCCCTGCGGTTCCTTCAGGCCCCTTCCCTCTCCAGCCCTGCTGCTCCTCAGGATTCCGACCTCCCCAGGACCCCCCAAAGGAGACTCGTCCCCAGGCAGAGCCGGCTGGGGTCCCTGTCCCCTGTCCTGCTCCCCACAGTGGCTCTGGGGACACTGGGGATGGGCAGGACAGGACAGTTCCTGGTGAGGTGAAGAGAGGACAGTCCACGACACACTTCAGGCTGAACCTCTCCCACCCCATGAGGATGAGGATGAAGGGCACCACAGCTGCCCAGCCCAGAGGCTTTGGGGTAAAGGACCCTCCCTTGGCTGTCACGGTGTGAGGAGTTCACAGCCTGGGCTGTCACATCACAGCTGGGGATGTGATATCCCGGCTGTCCCAACAGCTTTTAAACACTTCTCTGAGATTTTATTAAGACAAAAAAGTGGAACCAGTTCAGTGGAAAATAGAGCAAAAGCTTCACCGTAACAGGCTGGTTTGTGCCTTTTTGTCTTCAAGGAAACACCTTCCATGAGGAGAAACGGGACAGATGGAGCTGAGGCTGCTGTCAGGGGGTCAGCTCTGGGGTTGGGGACACCCTGGGGCTCCTTTGCTGAACTCCCTCTTTGTGCTGTTTGGGCAAACCAGGACAATTTGCACACACCATCAGATCACAGCAAAGCCTAAAAGGGAACTTCTGTGCCCTGTGGCAGCCTTGGTGACAGAGACACCCCTGTGCCCTGTCTGCCCCTCCAAGACTGGAGTGTGCTGGAAGGGGAGTTGTAAGTGGCAATATGGGCTCTCAGAGCCAAATTAATCCAATATTTTTATCAGTGGCTCTGTCAATAAATACTGGGTAAGGTGAGTGAGCAGAGCTGGGGTAGAGCAGAGGGCTGGAACAGGTGACATTGAAGCTGAAGGAACAGTCATGGGACCATCAGGAATGGACCTGAATGCACAGTCATGCCCCGGAGTCACTGAACAAACAGTTGTGCCGTGAATTCGGCCCCAGTTTGGAAGTGATTAAAGGGGAAAAGGCCCGTGTGAATTCAGCAGCCTCAGGAGGGACGTGGGCTCCCTGGTAACGTGGCCACAAGGCCGTGATGTGTTCCCAGCTCCCCCAGGAGGTGTGTTCAGAGGAGCAGATGGTGCCAGGGGTTGGGCTGTGGGCAGCCCGGGCACCAGCTGTGCCAAAAACTATGGATTCGCTGTGGAAAAGGGGCAGGGAGGCGACTGAGGGAATGCAGAGGGAACGCAGAGCCGGAGCAGCTCTGCAGGACAGATGTGCTGGGAGATAAGATTGCCCAGGGCAGCCTTATCAGGGACGTGCAGGGAGCCAGGAGCAGGTCTGCTCCGGCTGATGGGGGGGTTTGCTCCCCAGGAAATGGGGCTGAACACTTGGAGGAGGTTTGTGGCTGCTGGAGGAGGTGGAGGGAGCAACACCCAGAGCAGACCCTGCCCGTCCCACAGAAGGATTCCTGGAAAAGTGCTGCTGCAGGGATCTGACAGGATGGCACAGCAGCGCCCTGCCAGCCCCCCTGGCTGTGCCCAGGTGGGCTGGGGGGCTCCAGTGGGGTGATGGGCCTGGCTGGCACCACGTTCCCCATTCGAGGGCACTGTTGTGGGGGACTGTGGTCCCTGGAGAGGGACATTTCACAGGGGCATGCAGGGATAGGACAAGGAGGAACAGCTTTAGGCTGAAAGAGGAGGGATTTAGGTGAGATATTGGGAAGAAATTCCTCCTGCGAGGGTGGGGAGGCTCTGGCACAGGTTGCCCAGAGAAGCTGTGGCTGCCCCTGGATCCCTGGAAGTGTCCAAGGCCAGGTTGGACAGGGCTTGGAGCAACCTGGGCTAGTGGGAGGTGTCCCTGCCCATGCAGGGTTGGAACTGGATGTCTGTAAGGTCCCTTCCCCCCCAGACTATTCCACAATTCCCTGATTCTGTGATCACTCAGCAGGGAAAGCTGCTGTGGGCACTGCACCTGCTCCTCCACTCACAGTCCATAGGCACAGCGAGGGATTTACTGGTTTCCTGTTCCTTTTCCAGCAGGTCACATCCCGTCCCGGGGCTTTTGCTCTCACCCCCCTCTTCTCCCACAAAGCTGAGGAGTTACCCGGCGCATCCGCCGTGGAGCGACATTCCCGCAGGGATGGGGCCGCGGGGTGACCCTGCCGTTCCCCTCCTGCCCCCGGCGAGCTTTCGGAGACTGTTCAGACTGTTGTGTTATGCAACCAGCTCTTCGCTATGCAAATATATGCGGCTCTCGCCTCGCACAACGTCCTGTTTGCTTTCAGCTGCTTTTTTTGAAATTCAGCACTTCCTGTGGGATTGCAATCCGAGTCCCCGGGAGCCATCTGGAGTCTTTCCAGCTCCTCGGGCAGGTTGGAGCTGGCACCGAGTCCCCGCAGACCCCTCCCCACCCCGGCTGCGAGTGCTCCTTCCCACCATCCGACACCACCCAGCCCCTCGGAGTGTCCCACTGCCAGCGGCACACGCTGGTGCCCAGTCCCTGCCAGAAGCAGGGACACGGCAGGGCTGCAGCATCGCAGTCTGCCCCATCCATGGCACCGGGTGTGCGGGACACGGGGTGAGGACGAGGGACAGGCAGGACAGCACCGCTCCACTGGGTGCCCACGGAACCAGGTGTTGGTGTCTCTGGGAACTACTGAAACAACCATTTCTCCTGGTATTTAGCAGTGGGGTTTCCTCCATGGCTTACTCCAAATGCTTTGTGAGTCTACAGGAACCTTTAGCTCCCAGGACATCCTGCAGTGGGCAGTTCTTCTGCTCAGCCACCTGGAATGTGCAGAATTCCTTCCTTCCTTCCCCCTCAACTGACCTCATGCTGGATTGGCATGACCCACAATCCCAGGGCTGGAAAAGACATGGAGCACATGTCCACACTCCCAGCTGCTGAGCCATCCACCCTGGGCACCTCTCCAGCTGGGAAGTCCACTCATCCTGCCTGTCCTTCCCTGTCTCATCATTCTTGTGCTTCTCTGAGTCCTCATGAGGTGGGACAATGGGATGGGACAATGAGATGGGATGAGATGGGACAATGGGATGGGATGAGATGGGGCAATGAGATGGGACAATGGGATGGGATGAGATGGGACAATGAGATGGGACAATGAGGTGGGACAATCAGACACAGACACACACAAACACACACATACACACACAGAGCCCTGTAACAGGGACACCCCCCTCCCCCTGGGCTGTGCCCCGTGTCCCTCCCATCCCTCCCAGCACCCCAGGGCTCCGCAGGGCCCAGCACAGCCAGTCCCACTCCTGGCACTGTGCACACGTGTGCGTGTGGCTGTGGCACGTGGCTCTGCGGGACTCAGTGCACACGGTCTGGGGCACACGTGTGTACAGCTCTGCGGTGCACGTGTGTGGCACGTGTGTCGCCAGGAACATGTCTCTGCAGCACACACATGCACAGCACACACATGCACAGCACACACGTGCACAGCTCTGCCCATGGTTCTGCGGGGGGAGTCCAGGGCACCCCCTGCACTGGGCAGTGTGGGGGTGCTCCCGCGGGCACTTCTCCCCCCGTGACGTGCAGTGACCTTCATGGGCACGGGGATTTGGGGTTCCCTGGCACACATGGGAGCAGCCCCCTGTGCCCTCTGCGCTGTGTCCTTGTGCCCCGTGGGGGCACCACCACTCCTGTGAGTGTCCCTGGTGGCCTCTCAGAGTCACAGGTGTCACAGCCCTGGCACCAGAGCCCCTGTCCCCCAGTGCAAGATCCAGCAGCCCAGAGCCCCCCGTGACCCCATCGTGCAGCAGAGCCAAGGGACAGGTCAGGGCTCAGTGTCCCATGGGCCGTGCTGTCCCCACTGTACAGCAGGGCCAGGGTCCCAGCTGTCCCAAGCAGAGGGTGTCTGTCCTGACCAGAGTGTGTCTGTCCCTCTGCACCTCTCCTGGGGCCTGAGCAGAGGGTGTCGGGCCTGAGCAGAGGGTGTTTGTCCCTCTGTGTCTCTCCTGGAGCTGAGGTTTTGCTGCCCACACCCCCTCACTGGGGTCTCTGCCTGCTCCCACTCGGGCACTCTCCAGCCCACCCAACTTGGGTGCTGGCCCCACATCTCCCTGTCCTTGGTCAGTGCCTGTGTGTGCACAGCGCAGCCACAGAGCTCCTGGACCCCCCCAGAACCCCTCCAGGAGAGCTCTGCCGAGCAAAAGAAATCTCAGCACAGGAGTGGTTGAGACAGCAGGAGTTTAACCAGGCGCCCACCCCTCTCCACACACGGGTTTGTCACAGGAGTGACACACAGAGGGACATGGAGAGCAATGTCCCACAGGTGCCCAGGGTGGCTGAGCCCCCTCCTCTGCCGGGAGGGGGTGTTAGTGGTGCCGCTGGTGGCTCCTCTGGCGCTGGGGGCCCGTGATGACGGTGGTGGTGATGGTGATCTTGTTCACTGTCAGCCCCCCGGTGCCATACGTGTCGAGATGGGCCTCGCGCTTGTACTCGGAGACTTGCTTGGAGGAGAGGAGCTCCCACACCGACACCCTCTGCTCCTGGCACGGGCCAAACGTGATGTAGGAACCCTCAGACCGCAACAGATCCACGGTCTGGGGAGGAAGGGCCGCAAGGTGCCTCTGCTGGCTGTCGGTCACGAGGCTGCTGGTGGTACTGAGCAGCTCCTGGATGGTGAGTGTCCCCTCACGGTACAGCTCCAGGAGCTCCTGCCTCTGCCCCTCGGGGATGTAGTCGGAGAAGAGCAGGTCCCACAGCGAGACCTGCCTCACCTGGAACTCATCCATTGGCCCCTCCACTGTGGTGGCCTTCAGGGTCTCTTCCCAGGTCATGTCCCCGTGCAGGGGGGTGAGCTCTGCCTCTGTGCTTGTGGGCTCAGCCTCTGTGCTTGTGGGCTCAGCCTCTGTGCCTGTGGGCTCTGCCTCAGGACCACCCATGGGTGACGTTTGCTCTGCCCTCGCTGCTGCAGCCTTGGTCACGATGGTGGTGACAACGGTCTTCACCTGCTCCAGGGTCAACTCCCCTGCCTCGTACAGCTCCAGGAGCTCCTTCCTGTTCTCCTTGGGGATATACTGGGAGTGGAGCAGGTCCCACACAGAGACCTTGTGACCCTGAAACTCCCCGACCTCCACGTTGACCATTGTGGTTTTCAAAGCTGTTTCACATGGTTCTTCTTTGGGGGGCTTGTCACTCTCCTCTCCTGCCACTGGCACAGCGTCCTTGTCAGAACCCTTGACTTTAATTTGGAATTTTCTGCTTGTAGATTCTCTTTTCTTAATGAGAGTGGTGACAACAAGTGTTAACTGCTCCAAGGCCAATGTCCCCTCACGGTACAGCTCCAGGAGCTCCTGCCTCTTCTCCTCGGGGATGTAGTCGGAGAAGAGCAGGTCCCACAGCGAGACCTGCCTCCCCTGGAACTTGCCCACTGACCCCTCCACTGTGGTGGCCTTCAGGGTCTCTTCCCAGGTCATGTCCCCGTGCAGGGGGGTGAGCTCTGCCTCTGTGCTTGTGGGCTCAGCCTCTGTGCTTGTGGGCTCAGCCTCTGTGCCTGTGGGCTCTGCCTCAGGACCACCCATGGGTGACGTTTGCTCTGCCCTCGCTGCTGCAGCCTTGGTCACGATGGTGGTGACAACGGTCTTCACCTGCTCCAGGGTCAACTCCCCTGCCTCGTACAGCTCCAGGAGCTCCTTCCTGTTCTCCTCAGGGATATACTGGGAGTGGAGCAGGTCCCACACAGAGACCTTGTGGCCCTGAAACTCCCCGACCTCCACGTCGACCATTGTGGTTTTCAAAGCTGTTTCACATGGTTCTTCTTTGGGGGGCTTGTCACCCTCCTCTCCTGCCACTGGCACAGTGTCCTTGTCAGAACCCTTGACTTTAATTTGGAATTTCCTGCCTGTAGATTCTTTTTTCTTAATGAGGGTGCTGACAATGGTTGTCATCTGCTCGAGAGTTAATAACCTTTCACGATACAGCTCCAGGAGCTCCTGCCTCATCTCCTCGGGGATGTAGTCGGAGAAGAGCAGGTCCCACAGGGAGACCTGCCTCCCCCGCAGCTTCCCAGCTGGCACATCGATGGTGGTGGACTTCAAGACGTCATCCAGGTGTGTGTGTTGAGTTGAACAGTGATCTCCATTGTCCCCTGCCCTCGCCACTGCCCTGTGTGGATTTCTGGCGTTTGCCACGAGCGCGGCGTTCGCGGCTTCTGTTCTGTTCACGATGGTGGTGACCACTGTGGCCACCTGCTCCGTGCTCAGGATCCCTGCCCTGTACAGCTCCAGCAGCTCCTGCCGCTTCCCCTGAGGGACATATTTGGAAAAGAGCAGGTCCAGCAGGGAAATGTTTTGGCCCCGGAACTCCCCAGCAGTGACATGGATGGTTGCAGACTTTAAGGACTTTCTCAGCTGTTGCTCCTGGGATTGCATGTCCTGAGCTGGGGGTGCTGCCTTCACCTCATTGTTGGGTTTGGCTGTGGATGAGCTCAAACCCCCGTTTCCCATTTCCGCCCTTGTGATGGTGGCGGTGAGGATAGTCATCATCTGCGGGATGGTCACTGTCCCTGCCTTGTATTTCCTCAGCAGCTCCTCTCTCTGGAGCTCGGGGACGTAGCGGGAGAAGAGGAGCTCCCAGACAGTGACGCTCTGGCCCTGGAAGAGCCCCACGCTGAGGGTGGTGCGGGCGGCCTGCAGGGCTTTGCGGGCGTCCTCGGTCAGCTGGTAGAGCACGGAGCCCTTGTCCATCAGCTGCAGCATGAGCAGCCCCGTGTCGGGGTCGGGGACGCAACGGCGCAGCAGCTGCACGTAGGTCAGGTTCTCGTGGGTGTTGGGGTCGAAGCAGCTCCTTGTTTGATTCTCGGGGTTGCAGAGAAACTGTCTCATCTCCTGGTCGAAGTAGCCACGCTCACAGGCCACCTCCACGGGGACACGGTGGCCGTGCACGGGGTCGATGATGCCGCCGGTGGCGATCTGGGCCTCGAGCAGGCGGATGGCGTGTTCCCGGACGATGAACTCCTGCTTCATGGCCTGGAAGAGGGAGATCTTGTGTCCCGTGTAGGGCTCTGTGTACCCTGTCACGGCTCCCTCTGCCGACAGCAGCTTCTCGTAGAAGTCCCGGCCGATGAGTCCCGACGCCAGCGCCGCTTTCACCGAGAGCTGCTCGTTCCTCACGGGGTCTGTGAGGAGCCCCGAGGCAGCCTGTGCCTCCAGCAGCACCAGCGCTGTGCCCGGGGTCAGAAGCCCCCTCATCATGGCATCGTAGATACTCAGCTTCTTGTTCTTGGCCTGGATGAAGACTCCCGCGATGAAGTTGTTCCCACCCCCGCCCATCTCTTTGTGTTCACCTGCAATCAGGTTCCTCCCTGTGTTGCCCGACTTGTTCCCAGGGCGTCCACTCATCTTGTGTATCGTCTCTGGGGAACAGTCCTGCTCCCGCGGGGCACCGTGTGTGTCTGAGGAGAGACAAACAGACCCTGTGCTCAGACCCAGCTCTCTCTGCAGTTTTCCCGGTGGGTGTGGACGGAGCCTCTCCCTGGAGGGGGTCACAGGAGCCCAGGGAGAAGCAGGGAGTGGGATCTGGGGCTTTGCTGCTGCGCTGCTCCCTCAGAGCAATCGCAGGGTGCAGGCCAAGCACTCCAAGGGCATGTCACAGAGTAGGGACAGACATATATCACACAGAGAAGAATCTTCTCGGCAGCGTGAACACCTTGGCCTCACTCCAGGACCCACCTGCTCTCCTGGAGCCCGACACTGACTCAAACCTGTGGCCTCAACCACTTTCCTCTTCTCTTCCTGGGTGACACAACCATCACTTGCTTTTGGGCTGATGCCACTGGGTGCCAGCACAAGACAGGAGTACTACTCACCTCCCTGCTCCCTCCCTGTTTATCTCCCTGCTCCCTCTCTGCTCACATCCCTGCTCCCCCCCTGTTTATCTCCCTGCTCCCTCTCTGCTCACATCCCTGCTCCCCTCCTTCCTCCCCTCCCTGCTCCCCCCCGGCAGATTTTGCTGGTGGTCACTTCACAAGCTCGGGTCATGCCAAGAGACAGTTGTGGCTTCCTAGCATGATGCCACCAGCCTGAGAGAGGTGCTGGCTAGTGCTGCCAGTCATTTATCACCCTGGCTGGCCTGGTGCTGGTCCCAGGCTGGCTGTGGCAGTGGTGGGACATGACCAGCACCAGGCAGGGTGACAGGCACAGCCTAACACATGGCTGTCCACTGAGATCTTCCTGGTTGTGTGATCCCACACCAGCCTGGCACAACACAGAACACGGGAATGGTCTTAGGGATGGACAAGGGGGTGCTCAGATCCACATGCAGCAGCGGGTCTAAGCCAGCAGAGACCTTCCCTCTGGCTGAGCTTGAGCTGGGTCTCTGGATTCCCTGTGTGGCTGCTTGTTCTAAGGCCACTGGGCTGGCAAAGCCCCCAGACCCCGTCCTGCCACCCTTGTGTCCTGCAAAACTGGGCTCTGCTGCCACAGGGGGCTGGTCCTATCTATGGCTCCATGAGCTGGGCATGTTTAAATCTGTCTAGTAAACACAGAATCATCATGGAATCCCAGCATGGTTTGTGCAGGAAGGGACCTTGAAGCTCGTCTCCTTCCACCCCGTGCCATGGGCAGGGATGCCACCCACTCACGGGATGTCTCACGTGCTGTCACCTGGTCCCCTCGGGAAGCCCTGTAAACAAACTTTCAGCCTCCCCAATATTGTGCAGTGATGAGGCCACAGTCTTGTAAAAACAGCGGAATCGAAACCCAAAGCATTTCTTTGGGAACACCCATGTCCCATAAACCACACTGACTGACAGTAATGACACGTTTCGCTCACTATCAGGGTCAGAGCTTAAGTCTCCGACTGTTTTCCCAACTGGTCTGAAAGTCTCTGAGTCATTGCTTTTGATCCATTTAAAGATCGAACTGATGCTGGGGTGGATGCATCACAATGGGGGAGAGGTTTATCCCAGCAGCTCCAGCCCAGCCCCTGCTCTTTGGGGACCCCACCTACGTCTGACCCCGCCTTTGGCCCACCTTGTGTCTCCAGCCCCTGCCAGCAGCTTCTTTCCCTCCCTGCCTGACTCTGAGGATGCAGCCAGGAGGTGACAGGCTGGTTGTGCTGCCTGCTGGGGTGGCACTGGGTGCTGGACAACTCTGTGTCACACCCTGGAGCCAGCGACACCTTTGTAGGACACGGATGTCGTGTGAACACCCTGCACTGCAAAGTCATTTCCCAACTGCAGCCTGTCATTAGCTGGTCTCTAATCAGCCTCCTGATGCTGGGGCTGGGCTGCACACGCAGCTCCCGGGGCAGGGGCTGGCTGGTCCCTCAAGCTGTCGCAGCAGCCCAGCCCAAGACGCCCCAGTGGAAGCGGTTTTCCATCCGGAGAGAGTGAGGTGGCCCGACAGCACAGGGGTCCCAAGCCCTGCCTGTGCCCTGGGGAGGGACATCACACTAGTCTCCCCAGCCTGGTGCTCACTCACAGAGCTCCTCACCGGGCTCCCAGCCAAGCCCTATCTCCCCATCCACAGTTTCCAGCTCTGGGATCTCACCAAGTCCTACTGTGCCATCCACAGCCTCCGATGCCAACTCCCAGCTCAGCCCCACTGTGCCAGCCACAGCCTCCAGCCCAGGGATCCCAGTGAGCCCCACTGTGTCAGCCACAATCTCCTGTGCCAGCTCCCAGCTCAGTCCCACTGCCCCAGCCACAGCCTCCAGCCCTGGGTGCCTGCGGGCTCAGGTGGGTCCCGCAGCTCTGGCTGTTTCCCTCCCTCATCCCAGTTCAGCTGAAGCATCAGGGACACAAAGTTTGTCACACGGAGCAGCAGCTCCAGCCAGCCCTGGTGCCACTTTGTCCCCTCCCAGAAAAGCGCTGAGTCCTGCCGGGAGACCCCTGCTCACCAATCCCAGGGGTCTCAGCTTCCCACACTGGGGTATGGGGCAGAAGTGAGGTCCCCACCTCCCCTGCAGGTCCCTGACAGATGCATGGAGGGTGGCCTACAGGACCATGGTTGTGGTGGCCCTGGTGACCCCCAGGTGGGCTCTGTCCTACCTGCTGGACACGTATCCAGAGCGGTGGATCCCCGTCAGGCTCTGGTCCTCCTCCTCCTCCTCCTCCTCTTCCTGCCGCCTCCCAGCCAGGATGAGCAGCGGAGGCAAGTGCCAAATTTAAATCCTTCCCTTCCCCGCCCCTGGGGGTGGCAAGAAGGCCCTGCCCTGTGCTGACACACGGGATCACATGTGGAATATACACCTGGACCTCTGAGCATGGACCCACGGTGGGGCTGGGACCCCGTGGGGTGGCAGGGCTGGGGCACGGGGAGCAGCCCTGGTGGGAGACATGGAACACATCTCACCGTAAGGCTTCTGGACTCTACCACCACCTTCTTCTGACAGCACAACTGCCCATGGACAGCCCTGTGTCCTGGCTGTCACAGAGCTCTTCACAGACTTGGGATTGTCAGATATGGGCTTGTCAGATCTGCCTTTGCCCCATCTAACTCCCTTGGCTGGTTGGGGAGCTGCAGCGACCCCCTGCCACTGTCCCTGTGCCCCAACCGGGACAGAGACCAAGCCTTACCCTCACTGTGGCCATGTCTGGCCATGCCTGGGCCCACAGCAAGGGACAGATGTTGGTCATGTCTGTGCAGGGGGACATTAGTGATGGTGTATGTGCTTCCATCCACCAGCACATGTGTCCGTGCCTTGGTGTGTGGCTCTGGTGTGACTGTGTGTGCGTGTGACTGTGTGGGCCCCCGTGTGACTCTGTGTGAGCCCGGACACGTGTGACAGTGTGTGTGCCGGGCGTGGGTGGGGCAGCACGTACAGCTGCCCCAGCTGGGGTCTGTGACCGTGCCCTGCCGTGGCCCTGGCCCTGCGTGGGTGTGAGTGACTCGTGTCCCTGTGTGCAGGAGGGGCTCCCTGCCCCGGCCCTGCCTTTCCGGGTGTCCTGTGCTGCTTCAGGAGCACATTCCTGCCGGCGNTGCGTGGGTGTGAGTGACTCGTGTCCCTGTGTGCAGGAGGGGTGCCCTGCCGTGGCCCTGGCCCTGCGTGGGTGTGAGTGACTCGTGTCCCTGTGTGCAGGAGGGGTGCCCTGCCGTGGCCCTGGCCCTGCGTGGGTGTGAGTGACTCGTGTCCCTGTGTGCAGGAGGGGCTCCCTGCCCCGGCCCTGCCTTTCCGGGTGTCCTGTGCTGCTTCAGGAGCACATTCCTGCCGGCGTAGGCGCTCACCAGACTGGCCGATCAGCACACGGAGAGCTTTTCCCTCTGACTCACCGCGGGGGTTTGGCTCCAGGGAACACACCTGGGCCGGAGGTCCCCTGCCCTTGGGATGTGGACACAGCATCTGATCCTGGTGTCTTCGCTCCCTCCTCTGAAGCGCTGTCCTGCCTGGCATCTGTTCTCAGCCTGTCCAATGCTGCATGTGGTAACCGCATTTCTCTTGTCATAAGCAGAGTGATGGGACAAGGGGGGGTGTTTTTAAACTGAAAAAGGAGGGATTTAGATGGGATATTGGGACGAAATTCTTCCCTGTGAGGGGGTGAAGTCCTGGCACAGATTGCCCAGAGAGGCTGTGGCTGCCCCTGGATCCCTGGAAGTGTCCAAGCCCAGGTTGGACGGGGCTTGGAGCAACCTGGTCTGGTGGAAGGTGTCCCTGCCCATGACAGGGGGTAGGACTGGATGGGCTTTAGGGTCCCTCCAACCCAAACCATTCCATGATTTTCTCGTGATTCTGTGACTTCCCACAGGTTCAGGTGTTCCAACTGGGCTGCAGCAATTCTTCTCGGGCTGCATCCTTGGCAGGAGCAGGTGCAGGGGTGCAGAGCTCACCTGGCCTTTCTGGGCAGAAGGGACCCATCTCTCTCGTCGTCCAGCTCTGCCCCCTCAGCCCAGAGCGTGCTCACAGTCCCGGCCTGGCAGAGCAGCAGCGAGTAGCTCCACGTTCATCCTCCCCAGTCCTCGGACATGGACACGGACATACGGGGCCCTCCTCTGAGCTGTGCCAGAGGCACCAGAGCACTCCCCGGAGCTGGCACAGCTCCTTTGGACACCTCTGAAGCGCTGGGAGTCGGCGGCTCCCCCCGGAGGTTACTTTGCATCTGACACATAGGCTCTGATTTATCTCCCCGCACGGGACACCTCCCGCGGCACCGGAGCCCCGGTCCCGTTACGGCCGTGGAGAGCTCACCGGGACACTCTCCGGAGCCTGGGGCATGACTCCGCTGACCACTTGCACATGTGGGATACGTCCACGAAGCTGCCACCGGCCGCACGGACCTGCTGTCCCTGGGCTGCCCACAAACATCAGCTGCAGTGAATCAGCCGGAGCGTCACCTCCTGCTGCATGTGCCGGGCTTGGAGCAGCCCCACTTCCCTGACAGGCACCAGGTGCCTTAAACAGAGCTGGATCGTGGGGAAGTGCTGGTGCTTCCCCTCGTGTTCCTCCCACATGGTCCCCTCTTCAGTGGAGAACCAGCCAGGCTCTTCCCGATGAGAACTGAGGTATTAATCCTGCACTTCTGGAAACAGAGCAGCGTCAGGAGGAACTGGCAGCTGTCCATCCCTTGGGGAAGCTGTTCCTTAGTCTGCTCCCAGTCTTCACCGAGTCCTGGACATCCTGGAGAAAAGACCATGCAGGCGGCCCCAGCTGAGCTGCTCCAGATCTGTTGGTGGGTGGATGACACGGATCCCCGCAGTGCTGCACACGCTGTGGGCTTAAAGTGCAGTGGTGAAGGGCCTGTGGGAGCTTGGGATCCACTGTCCCTGCTGAGCAATGCCCAGGGGTTTGCCCATTCTACCTTCTCCCTCTGAAAGGCACTGGATGTGCCACCCGAGCTGGCGCTGGGCCTCCTGCACTCTGAGCACGGTCACAGGTTTGTGACTGGGGCAGCAGTTCCTGGCTGGGTTTTCAAACACAGCGACTCCACATTTCACACGCTCAGAGAAGGAAGGGAGGGGACAGTGTCACATCTGGGGACAGTTCGTGTCACAACAGGGACCTTCTCGCTCTCTACAACTCCCTGACAGGAAGGGGGAGGCAGGTGGAGGTTGGGCTCTGCTCCCAGGAAACAAGTGACAGGATGAGAGGAAATGGCCTCAAGCTGTGCCAGGGGAGGCTCAGGTTGGGTAATGAGAAAATTCCTTCCTGGAAAGGGTTGCCCAGTCCTGGCACAGGCTGCCCAGAGCAGAGGTGGAGTCCCCATCCCTGGGGGGATTTAACAGCCCTGTGAATGTGGCACTTGGGGACATGGCCAGTGGTGGCCTTGGCAATGCTGAGGGAACAGCTGGACTCAGGGGCCTCAGGGAACTTTTCCAACCCAAACAATTTCATGATTCAATGATTCTGTGGTTCTGTGGCACTGGGTTGCTGGGGCTGCCACCCACCTGCTGCGTGGCCTTTAAGTGGTTGGGTGTTAAAGGGCCGATGTTTTTCAGGCTGAGAAGAAACACCAGGTGAATTCAGGTCTGGGGGAGCCCCTGACCCATGTGTGTGCTGCCTCCACCTCTGCAGCTGCCCCTCGCGGCAGTTCCACGGGCACAGAGAGAGGCTCCGGACGCACAGGATGCCCCTGCGCTCCCTGACCCACCAACTGCTCCTGCAGCCTCCCAGGAATCCATGGAGACACCTGGGCTCGGGCATCTGCAGCCTGGCAGCCCGGCCTCCCCTGCCGGAAGGTGTGGGAGTCCTTGGCTGAGGGAGCCAGGAACCACATCAGAGAGCCGGGAGATGCCTTTCCCAAGGATGTTTCAGCACTGGGGTGTTCAGGGAGTGTTTTCCTTCAGCGATTGATTCGGGAAACCTCCTGTGCCAGAGCTCAGGTGCTGACACAGCTCCTGACTCCCCTCCAGCTGGTCCGGGGAGCGTCTGTCCCTGAGCCCCTGGACTGTGGTGCCAAGGACATATTGCTGAGGAAGGGAGACACACGGAGCAGGGAACGGCCCACACCTGATGTGGGGACAGCAACCCCTGTGCTCGGACACCCCCAGGAACATCCACACACAGGCAGCACACGGCAGGGTGATACCACCCACCTCTGACAGAGGATGGGTGAAGTTTTTATCAATGCATCCCTTGGGGTGGATCAGTGTGAAACGACACTGTGTGTGTATGAGCAGGTTTATTTTAAAACAATTTAATTGCAGTGGAAAGGGGGATGTGGATGTTTTGGTTATTATCTGTAAAAATGTAAATATATAAAAATATAAACACACCTCTAAAGAAAATATATAAGGAAAAGAAAGAAGAAGAAAGGACAAGAGCAGATAGTGGAGAAAGAAAGATTTTACCACCCACATATCCAGCAATGAGACTTGATTGCTGCAATTTCCATGGTTGGAATGATGTTAATGGTGTTGATCTGTTGGGGGTGGAGTCCCCCGAAACAAGAGTTTAGTGGGTTAATACATGTTCAGGTTTAGGTGGGGGTGTCCAGGTATCTCCCCTGGGGGGGACTTTTACTGTCTGATGTAACACTGTGGATCACGTGCTGTCCTCTGGTGGAAGCCTCAGAAATGAGTCTGGGGTGCTTTGGGGGTCTTTGATGGTTTCTGGCTCCTTCAATGCCATGACGCTGTTGGGGCCCGCCCCTTGTGGCGGCGTGGCTGAGCCAGAGGTGCCTTACAGAGGGAACTGGCTGATAGAAACCATCCCCTCCTCCTCCGCAGGATCTGCTTCTGACCGGCCTTTCCCCTTGTCTGGGCAGAAAACAGCTGGATTAAGGCATCAGTCTCAGGGCATCAGGGACAGGACATCGCAGGGCTGAACCAGTTTGTCTGAGCAAAGTTTGCTCTGTCACACGGGAGACACCAGTAACCACAGAAATCCAGTAACACCCGGTGCCCCTCTGCCTGACACAACCCACGGTGGGGAGCTCGTGCACCGGCATTCCCGGTGCCAGCGGTGTCCCGTGGCACAGAGCCACCTGTGTGGGAGCTCTAGGAAGGTGTAGAGCTCCCCTGCACTGTGTGGGTGCTCTGAGCAGATGTGGAGCTGGCTCGGGGTCTGCAGAACTGTGAGCCAGCAGAGTTGGATCCGAGGGCGAACATCACCTTGGCAGTGTTGGACCCGAGGGAAGGTCACCTGGACGGCAGGTAACGCTGCCACACCCACTCCGCCCGTTCCCACCTGGCCACACTCCCAGTGCAGGCACTTCTGGAAGAAAGAATAACAAAAAGTTCCCTCTGAAAGGCCCTAAGGAACCAGCCCAGCCCTGCGCTCACAGGATGGGCAAAGACCTGCGGCCACGGGCACACAGGAGGTAAAAATGCTCCTTATTCTATCTGGGAGAGACGTGATTGCACAACTCGGATCTCTGTGGGAAAGGGACTCTTGAACATCCTCTTGCCTGATGTGTAATTCCCGGGAAACAGGGATCTGCCAGGCTTTTCCTGGTGCTTGAAGGCACCTGGCCAGTGGGGAGATAAGCTTGGCATGCTGGGGTGGAGCCAGGCATGGTGGGGTGGTGCCAGAGGTGCTGGGAAGGTGTCAGGGGCACTGGAATGGTGCCAGGGGCATTGGGGTGGTGCCAGGGGCATTGGGGTGGTGCCAGAGGTGAACCACAGCTGCAGCTGCTTCCTGCACAAGGGAAGTTGTTTCTTATTTGGCTTCCTGGCAGCCGAGTTTCCCTTGGCAGCTTCAGGTCAAAGAGAGGGGAAGGGTCCTGCTCAAGATCTGGTCCAAGTCCCCCCCAGGCACAGTCCTGTTGTCCCCTGAGGGCACATCAGGACAGAGCACAGGTATGGACTGAGCTCTGAGTGTGCAGTGCCTGCTCAGGGGGAGCCCAAGGCCCCCAACCCCTGAGTCCCCTCGACCCCTTGGGCACTGGGGGATGTGAAGAGCTGAGTGGAGCTGGTGGGCTCTGCCCTTCACTTTGTTCCCAGCTGGATGCAGCTCCACTGCCCTTCTCCGAGAGCCAGGGTCAGCCATCGGTCCCCCACTACTCCTTGGACACAGGGGACGGACGGTGGGCACTGGCCGAACGTCCTGCTGAGGGCAGACAGGGGGAAGTCCTGCCCCAGAGATCATCCCTGGATAACTGACCTCCCTAAATGTGACTGCTCTGCTCAGCCAAGCGCGCCCAAAACGTGCCCAGGGGGCTGTGCACAAAGCAAAGGGAGATGTGCCTCTTCCAGGAGCTCGGGAGTCATGGAATCACAGGGTGATTTGGGTGGGAAGGGATTTCAAGATCATCCAGTCCTACCCCTGCCATGGGCAGGGACACCTTCTACCAGACTAGGTTGCTCCAAGCCCTGTCCAACCTGGCCTTGGACACTTCCAGGGATGGGGCAGCCACAGCTTCTCTGGGCAACCTGTGCCAGGACATCACCACCCTCACAGGGAGGAATTTCTTCTGAGTATCCAGGAATCCAGGAGGTGCTCTGGGACATGGGGTTTGCTGTGCACAGCAAAATCTGATCCCACTCCCCATCCGAAGGCACCCAGGGCTTCCCTGGCACAGCTGCCCCAAGACAGGGGTGGAGTCCCCATTCCTGGGGCCATTTAACAGCCGTGTGGATGTGGCACCTGGGGACATCATCAGTGGTGGCCTTAGCAGTGCTGGGGGAGCAGTTGGGCTCTGTGGACTCAAAGGGCTTCTCCAACCCCAAGCATTCCATGGTTGTAAGGTTGTCTGAGCAGGAAGGAAGGTGTGGAGGGGGGCAGGGCAGGAGACAGTGTGGCACAAAGGACAAGGTCCGCAGGCTCTGGAGGCTCTGGAGGCAGTGGGAGCCGGCACACCCGGCTGGGGCTGGGGCTGGGGCTTTGGTCCCCGGAGGCCTCAGCTTAGCGCCTTTCACTGCCAGGGCCCTGCTCCGGGTGCTGCTGGAGCCCAGGGGGTCTCGTGCCCCATCCGTCTGAGGTGTCCTGGCCCATGGCACAGCGTGGCACTCCTGGCACAGGGCAGGCAGCAGCCGCAGGGGCTCCAGCTCTGCCAGCACAGTCGGGTGTTACAGGGACCCGACACCGGCTGTTCCTGTTTGCTGTTGTGGAACAGGAAACAGAGTTGCCAGGATGAGAAGTCTCTGAGGAGACCTTATTGTGGCTTTTCAGTACCTAAAGAGGGCCTACAAGAGAGCTGGAGAAGGGCTCTGGGCAAGGGCCTGGAGGGACAGGACACAGGGAGTGGCTTCCCACTGCCAGAGGTCAGAATTAGGTGGGATATTGGGAAGGAATTCTTCCCTGGGAGGGTGGGGAGGCTCTGGCACAGGTTGCCCAGAGAAGCTGTGGCTGCCCCATCCATGGGGGAGCTTAGAGCAACCTGGTCTGGCAGAAGATGTCCCTGGCAGGGGCATCGGGACTGAGTGGGCTTTAAGGTCCCTTCCCACCCAAACCATTCCATGTTTCTATGACTTCTCTCCCATTAATTTGTCCCATGATTTTTGAGCCCGTGTAAATTTCCAGGCTCCAGAGCAGGTTTAAAATCAGGAGTCCCACAGCTCCTCTACACTTACTCCCAGGTATTGGCTGCACAAGCTGGGCCAAAACTCCATTTTCCAGGACATTACTGGGTTAGTTAAGGCAAACAGCCCCAGGCAGCATTTAAGGAGGTCAAGTTTCCCTCTATTAAACAGCAGTAGAACTATTCATCCCTGAACTCTACAGCAGAGTGGCTCTAGGGCTGCTCCTCTCCTGGAGGGTGGCACGTGGGCTGAGCCAGCTCAGGACTCAGGAGGGCAATGGGAAGGAGAGGGGCTGGAGGCTGTGCTGTGGATGGACAGACTGAAACTATGGCACAGCCAGGTACATTCCAAGCTCTCAGCTTCTGTGTGGATCCATCCCCATGGAGGAAAGCAAAGCAAGGCAAGGGGCCAAAGCCCTCTGGGCTGAGGGTGTTTGTACTCCAGACACACCTAGAAAAGCTGGAGAGGCTGAGGGAAGGAGACCAAACACAGATGATGTGTCCCATGCAGGTGACACCTGACGCCAGCCTGAAATCCTGCCCACATGGAAATCTGCTCTCTATGTAAAACTCAGGCTTGAAAACCTGCAACTCGAATATTGCCCTGAAAAGCTGCTGGGAAAAATATTCACCATGTGCAAGAAAACAGAAGAGAAGGCAGATAAAAATACCCGTCACGGTAACACCCACACAGAACAAGGACCTGCGCTTAAACCTGGGTGAGGAAAAGGAGGACAACACCTTTCACCACAATGACCTGAGATAACCCAGGCTGGTTCCTCTGATCCTGAAAGATGACCCAAGACAAAGCTCAAAGCACGGACCCAACACTGAAGCACTTCAAAGCTGCACCTGAGGTGGGTGGGGGTAGGAAAGCTAAGAGATAACAGAGGAAATTCCCTCAGTGGGATCAGAAATGTTTAAAAAAATATATAAAAAAAGAAAGACAAACACAGGCAGCAAAAGAATTATTCACAATAGCAACATTCTTCCCCAAGGCAATAACCAACAAAAATATCAAAAGGTTTTAAAAGTATTATCAAAGACTTTTAAGGAAATAAAGCCCCGTATCAGGGTCGGGGACACAGCGGTGCAGCAGCTGCATGTAAGTCAGG
>VXAY01001347.1:0-11100 GCA_013399855.1 Oxyruncus cristatus
GTTGAGTCATGAGATGCAGAAAGGACCCCCCCACCACCCCCCTTAGACCCCCAAACACCCCCAGAACACCCTGGCTTTCTACACTCCTCTGAGAGGAGCCTTGGGGCAGCTGGGTCCAACCTCAGCCCCAAACTTTGTCAATGGTTTAAATCTAAGCAATTACAGAGGTGTGATTGAACCTTTGTACAACTTCGTCCTGCAAAGGGTGGCAAAGCAGATGTATTTATATAAAAATGGACCTTTACTGAGGTAAGTGATTAGACAGAAAGATCTTAATCAGAATTGTTTACTACACGGTATAGAAGCTAAACCTGGTAGGATAGGATAAAATAGTGCACTATATCAAAGCAATTATATTAAAGCAAAAAAGAAAGAAACAACTATTAAGTAAAGATTGCTGTTGCTCACCCAGACCAAGCATTGTGGACAAACTTTTTGGCTCAGCCTCGGGAGCCTGAGATAAAACTTCAGTAAAACCAGGAGCTGGGCTTTGATGATCCTTGTGTGTCCCTTCCAACTCAAAATATTTCGTGGTTCAGGAGAGACCTTCAGGGGTGTCCCTGCTCCAAGAATGGGATGTCAGAAGAACCCACCACACGAAAGTGGGACTGGACTTTTACAGTGCCAAGTGCTGGACTGTCAGTCACACGTCTCTGGCACAGATGTTTAGCATTTTTAATAAGGACACTTTAGTATTTCTGCCAAGTCTTTGCCTCACTCTCAGGATGTTTAACTTTGGGGTTTTAGCACCATTGCAGCCCCAAAGCAGCACATGAGCCCCCTCTCAGCACAAACTGCCAGCCTTGCAAACAGGGCATTGTTCCTGTTCCTTGCCCACATTCCAGGGCAGAGCGTCCCCAGGACACTAATTGGTGTAATGGCCATGACCAACCTCACCTGGGATCACACCCACAGGCCCAGCTCATCTCTGGCCTTTAGTCCTGAGCTGCATTGCAGGAGTGTTGGGCTCCAGCTCAGCCACAGCTACAGCCCTGCCTGGACCTCAGGGAGGTCCTCAGAGCAGCTCAGCCAGGACAGGAGGACACCCCATCCCAACCCACAAGTAGTTCCTGTGCAACTCCTTTGTTACCAGTTAAGCAAATCTGTGCCTTTTTTTTTTTTTTTAAATACTCTGAGGAGGCAGAAAAACAGTTTTCTGGCCTCATCTGTCTTATGTGAGTTTTAAACTGGTAAGATTTACAGATGGAATTAAACTGGCACAGAAACCAAGGCCAAAACGCAAGGAGCAAATTTTGTCAGGCATTTCTAAATATATGGTCTCTGTTTCTGTGGTTACCTGTTATCTGTGCCGAGGGCAGTGGGGGCATGAAATATCATTTCTTAAGTGCACTTTGACAGTGTCCCTCAGGAAATTCTGCTCTGCTCTGAATTATAGAATCATGCAGTCATGGAATGGTTTAGGTTGGAAGGGACCTTAAAGATCATCTCTTTCCACCCCCTTGCCATGGGCAGGGACACCTTCCACTAGCCCAGGTTGCTCCAAGCCCCGTCCAACCTGGCCTTGGACACTTCCAGGGATCCAGGGGCAGCCACAGCTTCTCTGGGCAACCTGTGCCAGGGCCTCCCCACCCTCACAGGGAAGGATTTCTCCCTAATAATTAACCAAAGCCTCCTCTCTTTCAGCTTGAAGTCATTCCCCCTTGTCCTCTCATCTAGTTCCTGTCTTGTTAATAGTCTCTCTCTCCATCTTTCTTGTCTCCCTTGGAAGGCACAACCAGAAGACAGAAGACAGTTTTTGAAGCTCTCCAGGGCTCGAATCTGCTGCTCTCCACAGTCCCAGCAGTCTCCCTGCTCAGACCTGTGTGTGCAAGGAAAGGGCAAACTGCAGCATCCTGGAGGAGCTTCCCTGGGATGAGGCAACTTGACCCTCTTGTTTGTGTCTCCACTTCCCCCTCAGGTCACGAAAGTCACAGCAGGACCTTGGGTGCTATTTTTTGCCACCAATTCCCTTTGAGAAAGCCTTTGTTGTGTACATCCAAAGCAAGAGGGGAAGCGTAGCTCAGACCTCAGAGCAGTGATTTCTCTCTGTCCACGACACCTTAAATCTGTCATTCCTGTGTTTAAAACTGTTCCTTGCAGCCACCTGAAGGAATATGAATAATCCTCTGGTATTTCTATAACCTTCCTCTGACCCATTTGCTATTTTTACCCCAGTGCTTCATTTTCCTGGGATTCTGGGGGTTACCAGGGCTGGAATTTCCAGGGGCTGGCAGCTTGTTAACCAGGGGCTGTCCTGTTCTGCTGACACAGGTGCAAAGGCACGAGATCCTCCCTGTTTGCTTTACAAGTGGGAAACATCTCAGCACATCCCTGATGCTGCTTTTGTGTGGTGTCCAGCCGGGCAGCCCTTCTCCTTGCCCAGTTCCACCACTCCCAACCCACATGGAATGGAAAATCTGTGCTGCTGGGGCTTGAGGGGGCCACACTTGGTGTGTTTGAAGCATCATTTCACATTTTCTCTCTGTCCTCACCAGCACTGTGGGTGCAGTGGGGATGTGGGAGAGCTGCTGGTCGTCTGCTGAGGGAATGCTGCTCAGTTGTGTTCCAAGGAGACATTATTGTGTTCCAAAGAGACAGTGTCAGAGACCTTCTGGCTCCCTGCACTCCACTGCTGTGGAAATGTGCTGTTTACTGGGCCTGGAGATGTGGTTTTATAGCTGAGTTGGGACACTTGTGCAGCTGCAGAGAGAACTGGGTATCAACCTGTGCTGGAAGGAGCCCTGAGTGTTTTCCTGGGGAGCTGCCTCAGCAGGAGAGATTCAAAGATTGCTTCCTGCACTCCTGAGCTGGGAGGTGACACATGGTCCACGTCCCCCTCAGCAGAGGAAAGGTCTGAATACACCTCAGGACGAAGCCAAAGCACTGAGTCGTTCAGGCAGGATGGTGCAGACTTTGTGTGCTGCCAGGACCCTTTGGGACTGGGACAAGTTTGGCATGACCCTGTTTGGGAAGCTCCGAGGTGTGTCTGCTGACAGGGTGCCCAGCCCAGGGTGGTGAGGTGCTGGGAACTTGACCATGGCATGAGCTGAATTCCTACAGCTTGCCCAACCCGGGCAGTTTTCTGCTTTTCCCAGGCACCAAGTGGCTTCTTACCAGCGTCGCTGGTTTTGCAAAGCCCAGAGCTGAGCTGTGCTGGGGTAGGGAGGGAAAAGGGGCTGAGGGGCAGAACAGCACTGCACAAACTCCCATGCCCGATGTCAGCCCTGCACTTGTTCTAATGAACTGCTTCTACACTTACAAATGCAGCACAAAGCAGCCCCTCTGAACCGGTAATTTGCTGGTTTATTTGCTCCCCACAGTGTTTAGTTGCTGCCTGTCATCACTGAGCAGATACAAGCCCTCAGGACACCCCACCTGCCTCTTGCACTGTAAAAATGAAGGATAAATCCACTGCAATTCCATGGGAGTAGAAACTTCGAATCACAGAATCATAAGGTTGGAAAATACCTTTAGGATTGTCAAGTCCAACCACCAAGTCCAACCAAGCACCACCACCATGTTCACCACTAAACCATGTCCTCAAGTGCCACTCTACACGTTTTTTGAACACTTCCAGGGATGGAGATTCCAACACTCCTCTGGGAATCTTGTTCCAAGGCTGAACCCCTCTTTCAGTAAAGAAATTATTCCAAATATCCAACCTGGTGCAACTTGAGGACATTTTCTCTCATCCTGTTACCCAGGAGCAGAGCCCAACCTCCACCTGGCTGCACCCTCCTGTCAGGGAGTTGTAGGGAACAATACGGTCTCCCCTGAGCCTCCTTTTCTCCAGGGAAAAATAAGAGCCTTGCAAAGCTCCAGGAAAGGCTGGTGCTGCTGGCAGAGCAGGATTTTGAGGGAACAATCTGTTCCATCTGCATCTGTCGTAACGGAGAGGTTTGATCATCATTTGTGGTTATTAGAAACTGGCTCTGGCCTGGCTGTTCCTCACGAGCTCTGCAGCCAAATCACTGAGCCTGCTGCAGTATTGACTGGCACTCGCTCCTCCAGCCTGATTTCTAGGAAATCATTTGTTATTCATAACTACTTGATGATTGTTGGGAGTGAAATGATGTTCTCTGGAGAAAGGTCCCGGATTCCAGTGCTGCCAGAAATGTTCTCTTTCCTGTTGGGGTTTGGACGTCAAACTGTCAGAAATCCGATTGGACTCCAACATATTAAAGGCAGATCTTCTTACCCACATGTTCAGAGGGACCCTTATCCCAGTAACTGGATCACTCCATAGCTCTGGGACAGTCAAACACACAGATGAAAGTTGAAATAATTTTAGCACGACTGACTCGGCTTTGGCTTTGATAAAAGCTGTGCTGTTGGACCCAGAACACAGCAAGGGACTCACACTGTGGATGTGTTCTCTGGGAAACAAGCCTGCCTTGTTCCTCTCCAGCTTAACCCCCTTTTAATGGGAATTAAACCAAACAAAGCAAGGATTTTTGGGGGATGTGATATCTTTCCTGTGATAAATGGGTAGAAAGCCTGTCAGCTATTGGACACTTGGGCTTCCTCCATGTCTGCTTCTGTGTCTGAAAGTTTGTCTGAATTTTCTAACACTGGTTTGGTCTAATTGAAGACATTATCTGTCCTGACAAACCTTGCCTATCTTGTACTCTTTGGCTTTCTTATCTGTAGAACAACTTGCCTTTAACACGAACAAGAAACACGGGCATCCATACCTGGCATTCCTAAGAATAACAATGGCACTTTCTGGACAAACATAGTTTTGGATAAAGGACTTTGCTTGGCCGAAGTCTGGTTCTCTAGACAAGACCAGCAAACCCTCTGTGGTGGCTTTGTGACAACATCATTAATCAGCAGAGATTAGCAGTCAGCAAATTCTTTCTCCAGATATAAAATCTGGGTTGTGAATGTGCCCGTTCATGGAGTGGGAGCCCTGCTGGTGACGTGCCTGCAGGACTGGGCCTCAGCACCCTCCTCCTGCAGCTTCCCAGAGCTCAGCAGCTGTTTAGAACCATGATTTAAAACCCAATTACAGGCTGTGTAAAATCCCTCTTATTTAACTCAATAATGTGTAATGGGCTCAGCTGGGATTTCTTTTGTTTGTCTGGTTTGATGTTTTGTTTTTTTTTTTAAATATCATCCTCTTTAAAATCCATTTAAATCTATTTTCAACAAAGGCCCTCTGTCTGAGGTGGGAAGGGGGACAGGGAAGGGCTCTGCTCATCCCCTGGAGACCTGGGAGGTCTCAAAGCTTGCGAAGGTGACAGGAGTGGCTGGGGAGGTTGGGTTTGGGACCATCTGGTTCATCTACCAGCAGTGTGGAGACACTCTGCAGAGGGGATGTGTCGGGGGAACCTGCCTTGGGTTAGTCTGGCTTGTCTGGGTCAGATTAGCAAAGCTCTGTCAGCCTGAGAACTGACCCCAGAGTTCGGCAAGGCAGCTCTCAAAGCTGCATTCTCAGTGCTGTCTCCAGAAAAGAAGTCCAGAGACTTGATTCATTCAGCAGAACAAAGACTAAAATCTTCTGTAAATACACCAGAGAGTAGAAGATCAGGAAGATTTGCAAAGTGATTAAAGTCAAGGACCACAGTGATGCAAAGAGATGAGTACAAACACGAATCACGAGGAGGTTTCCTGCACTCCAGGCAGTGAGGAGGTGGGGCAGGAGGTGTGGGACACACCTCATCTTAAACCAGAGCTTCACTGGTTCCTGAAAAGGATCCTGCAGTTTAACAGCCTGGAGGGAATGGAGCCAGAGGAGCTGAGAAGGTCCCTGGAGACCCCACCTGAGAGGGGCTGATGTCCATGTTGGTGTCCTGCTTTGTGCTCCAGGGAAAAGCTGAGCTTAAGTCTCTGTGGAAAGCAGGGCTGTCAGAAATGAGGCACTGAAATGAGGCAGTGAACACTGGAACAGGGTCCCCAGGGAAGTGTTGGAGTCACCCCCCCTGGAAGTGTTCAAAAAACACGTGGATGTGGCACTTTCCAGTGTGGTTTATTGGCCACAGTGGGATTTGCTCAGAGATTGGTCTTGATGATCTTAAAGGTCTTTTCCAGCCTTAAGGACTGTGTGGTTCCATGAAAGCCAAATGACTTGGACTTGGATATTCCTGTTTTCCCTTCTCCTCCTTTCTTTTTAATCCCCCATCCATAAACCCCATATAAAAAAATGGAGTTTTATAATGTGGAAACAAGAGAGCAACTCCCACCACAGCAAGTGAGAACTGAACTGCAGAAGACCAGAAGTTGCTCACAAGTTATTTATCTGTTTTTTTCTGCCCGTTTTGCCCCACTCAGCACTGAAACAAGGATTTAACCCAGCAACAGCACTCCAGGCACAGAGCACCTGTGCTGTGGGTGGAGAAACCTTCCCCAACACCTCCCAAAGCCCTGAGCTGGCTCAGAGATTTCCTTCTCACACCACCCAATCCACCCAGAACTGGAAATGTCTCAGGGCCACAGACATGGCAGGAAAGAGGGTGTTTTAGGGAAATTAAATGCTAAACCCATTACACAGGCTTAGCTGGTTTCCGAGGGGTAAACATGGAAAGAGAAAAAAACCAAAGTGGGTTTAATGACTTAACTGAGCAAACATAACAAGAAAGTGATGAAATGCGAGAAAGATAAGACAGAATAAATAAAGGGAGCTACCAGGAGCTCACGGTGCAAGAACAGCACTGCAAGGGAGGAGCCTGTTACTCCCACTGGCAAAGGGGCAGGGTGGGATGGGGAGGCCCATCATGGGACACCCAAGGGTTTGCCCTGCTCCAGTTTGGGGGTTTTTTTGTGGAGAAATAAGTAAAAAAAAAAAAAAAAAAAATGTACAAACCTGAATAAAAATGTCTAAAATCAAGTGAAAATTATTTGATTCTCTTCCTGTAGAAAGGGTTCGGGGTTGGCGTTTCTAACCAGTTCTTTAACCTCACAAGTAATAATAAAAAGGACTCTTTCAGTAATTTTGTTGAGGTCCACGGAGAACAGAGCTCTCCAGAGGAGGTTTTGCTTGGAAACGCAGAGGGCAGCGGGCACAAACCACCGAGAACTGCTGGTTTGTGTCACTGGCACAGGAGTGGTCCTCCCTAACCGGGGCAGAGATGCTCCAGCTCAGCAGTGACTGCTGATGGAACTTTATTCTCCCTTACAGGAAGAGGCAGAGCTGGATGAGAGCAGAGGGCTCTGCTCCAGAGCCCAGGGATCCCCAGACCCTTCAAGGTGTCTGTTTTCCAGGGGTGTAGGGAACTCTCTGTGCTGCTCTCAACTCCCAGTGTTTCTCTGCAGCAGAAAATTCCTCCTCCCCTGGCTCTTGGCGATTCCTGCATGACTGAAGGTACCCAAGGCCTGGACACATTCCAGGAGAGTCATTTAACTCCTAATTGAATATTCCTGCTTCTCTGGGGTAGATAAACCAGGAAGGACTCTCTACTGACCAATCATCCATTTCTGGAGAGCAATACCTGCAGAACTGTCCTTCGACATTTTGCTGTTCAAGAGAAAACTCATATGAGACAGAGAAAAGCACTGGGCAAACAGGAGGTGCCTGGTTAACAGTCCATCCATGGCAGGGGGTGACACAGCTCCACCAGAGCTCTGCTCTCCACCTGCCACAGAGGAGGATTTCAACCTGGCAGGAGTTGGGGAGAGCTCAGGGTGGAGATTTACACTCCCAGGGAGCAGAGAAGGCAAACCAGGGAAAATCTGTGTTTAGTAAAACAGTCCTTCTGTTCCTTGAAGAGTGGAGTGGAGGCACAGGGTTCATTTGGAGAAGGGAGAGACTTCCACCCCAAAAATAATGACAATGGGAACCGAATTGTTCCATTTTCACCCTTTCAGGGAAGAGAGGGAGGAAGAGAGGGAAGGAGGGAGAAAAGGAGGAAGGGAGCAAAGGAGGAAAGAAGGAAGAAAGGAAGGTAAGGAGGGAGGGAGGAAGGGAGGGAGGGAAGAAGGAAAGGACCTTTCATCAGTGAAAGAAGGGAAAAGTCTAAAGGCAAGAAAAAAAGCTGTGAGGGTTGAGGTGAGGAATGGGCAGGGAGAAGGAGATGAGCAAGGAGACATAGACAAGTCATGGGAACGTTGGGAAGCTTAAAACCACTTCTTGAGGTGCTTTCACCCTGGGAGGGAGGTTAATCAGGAGGGAAGCTGCTCAGTGGGGATGCAGACACTGCTCCCAAGACCCAAGGGCCCACTGGAGGGGTCAGAAAGTGGAGGTGGCATTTGCAGTGCTCAGACAGGGGGCTTTGATACCAAAGGGCCCGATGATCTTATCAAGACCCTACTATAGGTCAAACTTTCTTCACAGCCTCAGTTCCTGCTGCCAGACAAGGGAATCTGGTCTTAAAAAATGCATTTCAAAGATGCCAAACATTTTTGTGTGTGTCTTTACCACAGGCTGATAAAGAAATCCTTCCCCTGAAGTGGCTCCAGCTTTCTAAAGCTGCTGTTGCATAGACAGGAGCAATGAAAGCAATGCCGTGCTGCCCCCGGGGCCACGCCAGTCAGCCAGGAGCAGCTCCTTGGAAAGATGCTGTGAACAGCCCCGGGAATGACAGACGTGTTAACCTTGGTTTAGGATCACTAGAAACAACTGAGGCAGTGGCTGATCTAAAGTGACCCCCAGGAGAGGGACAATGAACTCATCTCCAGGCAGGTGCTGCTTATTTAAACTTAAAGCTCTCCCACACTACAGGGTGGAGGGCTGGAGGCAGTGCAATGTATTTAGAGTTCCTAAAGCTCTTCAACAGGTGCTTGGCCAGGTGGTCAGAAGTGCTGGATGACCAGAAATTGAAGGAGGACGACCCATCATGGATGTAAGTTATTATGTGCCAAAGGGAAGACAAAACATCTTGATTCCTTTACATGCCCCAAAAGCCTGAGGGGCCTCAGGTTTTGGTTCTTGGCTCTGCCGGGCACCCAAACTGTCCTACAGAAGAGCCATTGCTGTGTTGGGTTCTGTTTCCATTTAGAGTTCTGCTTGTCCACTTGCTCCCATCTCCCTTCCTTCCCACCCTCACAGGAGCGGGGCCAAAGGAGGTCAGGAAGTACAAGTGACTTCATGAACTCCATCTGAGTCTTGACTTTGCAAATGATTCCATAGTTTGCTTCAGTAGAACTATTTATATTTATATTTACATGCTTCAAATGCTAAGGGCAGAAGTGGCTCAGACTGTGGCCCCTCTTGCCCAGGGCCGTGTCTGTGCAGCAGCACTGCAGTTGCTATTTCAGGAGAGCACATGGGCAGAGCTGCTCCTTTGTCCTCACCAGCGTCTGCAACTGCTGGACTAGAAATACCTGACAGACACCCAGCCTTGTCCCTTTAAATCTGTGTTTGTGGCCTGGCTGCCCGGGAATAGATCCAATATATATCTGTATAGACATTTATCTAATGATTTCTGAGCTTGCTGACAGGGGCTGCCTGCACAGCAGTGGCAGCAGTTTGATCCCACCAGGACAAGGATTGCTCTGTTTGGGTGCACAGTTCCTGTGGTGCCCCAACCTCTTACAGTGCAGGCTTTGGTCAACAGCCCAAGTCAAACATTCCTGTTCATCTGCACAGAGCTGAGCCCTGGCCTGGAAACCTCCTGAAGCAAATGTCTCCTCCTCACTTGGGTTTATCCAGTACCACAGGTCAGGGAGCTCTGGAGAAGGATGGGACTGATGGGTTACATTTCACTGAGAGAACACTTAGCATTGTTCACTGCTTTTATTTGAAGTGGCAAAGCAGTCCACGAGTTTTATGTGCTTTGCTAAGCCCTCTGCCACGACTGCAATGTGTGTTTATGGCTAAAATCTGAAATATGGCTTTCTTTGCTGCTATTAATATTGCAAAGTGAGCATCTGCCCCGTGCTTGGCTGTCAGAAACACAGGAGAGATCTCTTGAAATACAGCTTGAGCACACATAGAATGTCTTCTCAAAACCTTTGTTCTGTCATGAATCAGAGGGGCTGGAGCGTGTGCAGGGAAGGGAACGGAGCTGGGAAGGGGCTGGAGTAGCAGGAGCAGCTGAGGGAGCTGGGGGGGCTCAGCCTGGAGCAAAGGAGGCTCAGGGGGGACCTTCTGGCTCTGCACCTCCCTGACAGGAGGGGGGAGCCGGGGGGGGGTCGGGCTCTGCTGCCAGGGAACAGGGACAGGAGGAGAGGGAACGGCCTCCAGCTGGGCCAGGGGAGGGGCAGGTCGGATATTGGGAGCAATTTCTTCACTGGAAGGTGTCAAGCACTAGAACAGGCTGCCCTGGTGGAATCACCATCCCTGGAGGTGTTCAACAACTGAGCAGATGTGGCACTTGTGGACATGGTTAGTGGTGACCATGGTGGTGTTGCTGGGCTGAGAGTTGGACATGGTGCTCCTAAAGTTATTTTCCAACCTTAACCATTCTAGGATTCTAGGAAAAAGCCAAAGTAAGTATCCAAGGGAACCAAACCCAGAATTTGAGCCTCAGTCAGATGAAGTGGAAATCATAGAGCAAAACTGTGGCGGTGAATTTCTCAGAATACCTGGGGGCACGGGCATTATTGGGGATGGTAATTGCACAGCTGAGCATAAAGCAGGGAGGAAAACCCCCCGAGGGTGGCAGTTGTTCCAAACTGCTGGACCACGGGCCAGAAAATACGGTGTTGCCGTTGTCTGGGGTGTCCTCACTGTTCCAGTCAGGATGAACCAGCCCAGCTCTAAACCAGTGGAACAGGTGTAGAAAATGTCCAGTGAGGGGGGAGATTGGAAGGAGAACAGCTCTTTGTGCAAGAGGAGCCTGCAAAGCCTGGGATCAGAAAGTGTGTGTGAGGGGAAACATGGAATCATGGGATGGTTTGAGTTGGAAGGGACCTGGAGTATTTTGTCCAGTTCTGGGCCCCTCAGTTCAGGAAGGACATGGAGGGGCTGGAGCAGGTCCAGAGAAGAGCAACCAGGCTGGGGAAGGGACTGGAGCACAAGTGCTGTGAGGAGAGGCTGAGGGAGCTGGGGTTGTTCAGCCTGGAGAAGAGAAGGCTCAGGGGAGACCTCATCGCTCTCTACAACTCCCTGACAGGAGGGTGTAGCCAGGTGGGGGTTGGTCTCTTCTCCCAGGAACCAGCAGTAGGACAAGAGGGCTCGGCCTTAAGCTGTGCCAGGGGAGGTTTAGGTTGGATATTAGG
>VXAY01001347.1:15318-77503 GCA_013399855.1 Oxyruncus cristatus
AAAAAAATCAATATAGAAATTTATACTTTATATTCATAGATAAACTCCCCAAGGTATTTAGCTGGCATTAGTAGTCACCACACGTTATTTCCACTGTCCCCTGAACTACCAAAGCTGCAAATGATTCTGTGCCAAACTTCTCCTCAGTGCCCGCATGGCACTCAAAACTCAGTGTCATTGCACAGTAACCTTCTCACAGCAAACATAAAGATTTATTCAGTGGCATTTAAGTCAGTTTCTACACCAAATATTTCTCGGGGGGTCATTGATCAACTTCCTTCTTTTCATTCCCGAATTTTTAGTGTGTTACATTTTCCTCATTCTCGTTAGGAACTTTCCTCTCTTACAATCCCACCAATTGGCTTAACAAAGCAAATCAGTCGAAGAAGATCAAGCTAAAAAGAAGGAATAATAAACCCCACAAATTACTGTGGCAAATGTATGAATGGAAACAAAAAAAAACCAAAAAACAATCATTTTTATTGTTTGATAGCTCAGTTGTTCATGCAGCTGATGGGAAAAAAAATAAGGTTATGATTTTTGGAGGTGAAATATTGGATTTTGACCAAAAAAACCCCTTGTCTAAACTCTATTAAAAATCGTTTTAAGCAAAGAGCTTTAAGTCTTTCCCCCTAAAATGCACCTGCAGATGTGAGCAGAGACTAAGGGGGGTCCTCGCGGTTTCCTCCCAGCTCAGGATGTTCTGTGATTCCACATGATCTGATGTGTTCTTGTGTTCTTCAGCTCGCTGGTCAAACACTCCCAGAGGAAACTGGGTGCCTTTGATGAATATGGAAGACTCTTCCAGGGCTGCACTGAGGGTCAGCCCCAGCAAAGGCAGCTCCAGGTGAGTTTTCCTCCCATTTTCCACAGCTGAGCTCCCGCTGCCTCACCTGCCACTCCAACACACTTCCACAGAGGGGAACCAGGAGCTGGGCAAGCTCTGGGGTTTCTCAGTTGTGTGTTACCTCAGTGCAGGGGGGAAACAAATCCCAGAGCAGAGCTGGCCAGCAGGAGGAATTTTCCACCACTTATTTTGAATGAATGATTTTGTTTTGTTTTGTTGGAAATCTGTCATGGAATTTCTTCATCCAGTGCCCCGAGTTGGATGTTTTCCTGTTATTGTCTCTTATCTCAATCCCAGAAGTATGAAAAGAAATCAAACTATCTGAAACAGAGGTTGTTTTTTTTTTTTCTTTCATTCTTTACCTTGACAACGTTTCAGCTTGGCATTGCAGGGAGGCCAGGAGGTTTTCCTGGCAGCACCTCTTGCTGCTTTGCCAAAGGCACCCTGGTAGGCTCCAAACTGGCAGGAGTGGGCTCCCTGTGTTTGGATGAAGGGAAGCACATTTGCTCAGCCACAGGCACATGGCACTCCCAGCCCTCTCCCTCTCCCCCTCTCCTTTGCCCTTCACCTTTTCTCTGTGTTCCCACTCCAGATTTAGCAAATCCTTGGGAGGGTGTTTAGGAGAGTATTTGCCGTTTCTGAGAGTGACAACAAGCACAGAAGCCACTTGATTTGAGGCAGGGAAACAAGAGCAGCCTTCAGGGAGGCAAGGACTCTATAGACAAAGCTCTGGGCCTCCCCCAGCTCCTTCAAAAGCTTTGTGTGGTCCTTTCAGGATGTGTCCAACTGGTCCTGTGTCATAGAGTCGTGGGGTCAAGGAACCGTTTGGGTTGGGAGGGACCTTGAAGATCATCTCATTCCATCCCTGCCATGGGCAGGGACACCTTTCACCAGCCCAGGTTGCTCCAACCTGGCCTTGGACACTTCCAGGGATGGGACAGCCACAGCCTCTCTGGGCAACCTGTGCCAGGGCCTCCCCACCCTCACAGGGAAGAACTTCCTCCTTCCCTAATCCTAATCTAAAATCTAATCTAATCTCTTCTAATCTCATCTAATCTCATCTCATCTCTAATCTTCCTCGGCCCATGTATTCTTAACCTACTCTCTTTTGTTTGACCTCATTGACCCTTGTCCTGTCACATCCACCTCACTGGCTGAAGGTTGTCCTGGTACAAACCACCACAACAGCCCTTGCCCTGAGTGTGGCCAAGAGATTCGTGGTACTTTTATTGGCATTTCAGATCTGCAAATCCAAAACCAGCTGGGAATTCCATTCCCTTGGAGACAAGGACTGGTGGTGCCCCAGATGTGAACCCCACCCTGGTTCTTTCAGATCCCTCTGGAGGAGGCACAGACAGCAAAGAAGCAGCACAGTGATGTTCTAAAATATGGTGCAAATGGCCTGGGCACAGCATCATTCCCTTAATAAACAGGAGAGATCGAAACTGGGACTTCAAGGCCTTTGGCAGAACGTGCCTGTGGCTCTTCTGTACAATCCTCCAGAGGATTTGCCCTTGTCTTGTGTCCTGCTGCAGTCCCTGGTGGCCCCTGCCAGCAAGACTGGCTTGTCAGGCAGCATCTCAGTCCCTCTGGTGACCAGATTTTTCTAACCCAGAACAAATTCCTGCACAGTGGGGGAGAGCTTGAGCCTTTCCTCCAGCTCAGCATCTCTTTGTCATAACAGTTTCCCAGTTCTGCCCATAAGGACTATCTGTGTCCCCTGCCTGAAACGCCACTGCAGCTGCAGGGCAGCACCTGGGTGCAGACCCTCAGCTCCACCCAAGCTGGTTCCCACCCTGGCCAGGTCAGGAGGGTGCTGAGCAGTGCAGGGGCTGTGCCTTGCGGCAGGACATGCTCTGTGGACACACCAGAAGCAGGTCCCACATGGCTCCCAAACTTTCTGCAGGGAGAGGTGGGGGAGATGTTTTGTGCTTGACTCTTCTGCGTTCTGGGAACTTCGGAGATTAAAAAATGCTGGTTAGTTGCTGCCCCTCCAGGCTCCTCGGGGAGGACAGAGCAGAGGCAGCCGTGGCCCCGCTGAGCTGAGCCCAGAAGTGATGCTGACACTGCCTCAGGACACACAGGAACACAGACTGGGACCTGCCCAAACACCTGAGCAGCAGAAACCATGCACGGTGGGCTTGGGTGTTCAGTAGAATCCAGCAGCACTCTGAGCTGAACCTCAGCACAGGCAGAACTCAAAGAGACACTTTGAAAGACAAACTCTTTGGATATTTTACTACCAGCAATTCTGTAGGAAGAGTCCAGGCCCTGAACCCGGGAGATCCCCTTTTACTGGATGGAAAGGCCCCCTCTGACACAGTGTTGTGAACTAACACAGTTCACAGCCTGTGAACCCTCAGGAGGAGGAGTATAAAATCAGATATCCTTCCCTGTGAGGGTGGGGAGGCCCTGGCACAGGTTGCCCAGAGAAGCTGTGGCTGCCCCATCCCTGCAAGTGTCCAAGGCCAGGTTGGACAGGGCTTGGAGCAACCTGGGCTAGTGGAAGGTGTCCCTGCACGTGGCAGGGGGTGGAATCAGATGATCTTTAAGGTCCCATCAATTATTCTATGATTCCCTGAGTTTTCTTGGAGCAAGTGGGATCTTGCTGCTGGTCAGGCCCATGGAGATGAGATGCTCAGGGAGACACTGCCCTGAGAGATGAGCCCTGGCCTTCTCTGGGACGTGGAATTTGCTCTTGGGTTCACTTCCTGCCCAGGCTGCACTGCGGGTTCAGCTGCTCCAGACACCTCCCTGAGAAATACTGTTCTGTGCTTTTGTCCTCCTCTGGGAAGGTGTCACTTCTTCCAGAGAGCCAGAATCTCCACACACATCCTCAGACTGGGAATGTTCACATTTGCCATGTTCTGAAGTGTTTTTCCAGCTCCATTCAGAGCCGAACAATGCCCAAGGCAGACATTTCCATCATCTGTGTCTGCAGATACCAGCAGACATTTTCCTGCTTGTGCCCTGAGAGCTGGGGGAGCCCTGGTTCCTTATCAGGCCTTCGCAGGCATGGAAAAACATCCCATCCCTGGTGCAGGTTTCCTTGCTTTAGGAAGAAGACACCTTTGCAAAGTGTGTAGCAACTGGCAAAGAGCCCAACCTGCACCCCAGGGGCCTTTGCAGAGCTGTCCTTGTCACCAAGGAGTGTGAACAGCTACAGGAGGTGACTTTTAGAGTATTTCCCAAAAAAGAAATATCATCCAAGGCATCCTGGCATGGTGCTCACACATAGGATTTTATAATTGCTGGCCAAATCTTCCTTCAGCTCCTCTTCATTTACATGCAGCATTTGATCAAGTAGTTTCTACTAAAGTTAATGACACTTTTGCCTTAATTAAAACCTAAATGAGGACTCCAACTGGTTTTGTTGCAGCCAATCTGTACGTGGGACTGTGACTTTGGGGGATGCTTTACAGTGAAGCTGCAAAATCCCTGCTAGGAGTGAGTGCCTGAGTCCAACACAGCAAGGGCAGAGCTGGGAGGAGGAGGGGACAGGAGGAAAAAGGGCTGAAAAACACAGATTGGGTGGAAGTTCTCAAGTTTCTGGGAGCACCTGCATGGTCAGGTCAAGGCAAGGTGAATCCTCAGCTGCTCCTGAGGGATCCACAGGTTCCTGACAGGGAGTGTTTAGGTAGATCTGGTAAGACTTTATCCCACTGTGAGGTATTTATGCCCCAAATTCATGTCCAAATACAGCAGAACCCTGAATCCCTTTAACTTTGGGGGAAATGGCATCTGGGTAAAGACCAAGACGTGTGTGCCTGGTGTTTGCTCTCTGGGGCTGCTCCAAGAACACGGGGCTGCTGCAGGGGGACCTCTCAGGACTGGCACCTCTGGCAGGAAAGATTGCCAGGAGCAGTTGCACAGAGCCAAACATCTTAGATCCTTCCCTCTGAGCCACCCCTCCCTCCTCCTGTCCAGCAAGACGGGCATGCATGGGAAGGTAGGAATGGGCACGGCTGGCAGTGCTAAAATTTGGGAACAGAAACACCCTGCTCGTCACCTGCTAGTGCCCAGAGAGATTCAGGGTGGATACTAGGGAAAATTTCTTCACTGGAAGAGTGGTCAGGCACTGGCACAGCTGCCCAGTGGTGGAGTCACATCCCTGGAAGTGTTAAAAAATGCTGTGGATGCGGCACTTCGGGATATGGTTTAGTGGGCACAGGGGAATTCAGTCAAAGGTCAGATGTGATGGCCTGGGAGGTCTTTTCCAGCCTTAATGATTCTGTGGCTCCTGAGAGAGAAAGGAACATGGTGTCTCTCTTCTCTGGTCACAGAGCACGACTCCTCCCCCCTCCACCTCTTCAAGTTGTCCCCAGGCTGGACAAACCCCGATCAAGGAGTGGTTCTGTGCTTGGCAGCGTCACTGAGCCCCCCAAAACCCCTTCTCCTTGGGGCCTTTCGCTCTGCCCTTGGAGAGCCAAACCCAGCTGCTCTGAGTGGCTCCTCCCTGTCCTAAAATTGCCTGGGAAGAAATGATGCCTGCGAGGGGATTGAGCAGAGCTCTCTGCCACAGCTCAGGAGCCACGAGGAGACACTGATGGTGATGAGCCTTTTGCGAGGACAAATGACAGCTGAGATGTGATCGATGGCTTGGAGCAGCTCTGTGCTTGTGAGGGGCTGTGTCTGTACATGTGTATGACCTGGGGGGGTTCTGTCATCCCTCTCCTCTGTCACACTGTGCTGTTCTAATCCATGTGGTGAAATGAGTTGGGAGATTGCTGAGGGCACACACGCTCCAGCAATCGAAGGGAGAGAGCAAGGCATGGCTATGAAATCCTGCCCTGGGGGGAGAATTACATCCCTGCTTTTGTGCAATGTATAATTAACCAGTGGAACTCATTTCTGTGATATATTATCGAGGCAAATGTCTGTACTGAGCTTCAAATAATGATCAGACAGAAGCGGGGAATGGAAAGTTTCACAGAGCAGGGATTGCTGCAGTTCCTGCTGCTGGGAGTGGGACAGCCCAGCTCCCTCCATTGGGGCAGCCAGGGAATGGGAACTGAAATGCAGCTTTGCCACAGGTGACTGGACATATGGACGAGCAGCTGAGCCTCCTGCTCCTTAGGAGGGCAGGGTTGGATGGGATATTGGGGAGAAATTGTTCCCTGGGAGGGGGGGGAGGCCCTGGCACAGGTTGCCCAGAGAAGCTGTGGCTGCCTCTGGATCCCTGGAAGTGTCTAAGGCCAGACTGGACGGGGCTTGGAGCAACCTGGGCTAGTGGAAGGTGTCCCTGCCCATGGCAGCGGGTGGGACTGGATGAGATTCAAGGTCCCCTCCAACCTATTCTGGGATTCTCCAGATGTCAGGAGCAGTGCAAGGAGCAGGAGGGAATGCTCTGGGCAGAGAAAGTACAGTAATCAGGGAGCTAAACCAGTGTGCAGGAGAGATTGGATCCTCAGGCTCAGCAGGGCATGTGTCCATCCCAGCTAATGCCAGGCTCACCAGGCCTGCCCCACAGTCAGCTTGGCAGGGGCTTTGGGGGAGTCTGACAAAGAAAAGCCTGCAGTGAGTGCTCCACCCCATGGGGTATCTCAGCACCCCAGGGCTTCTCAGGGGACACCCCAGAGTCACAGGATAGTCAAGGTTGGAAAAGACCCCTAAGATCATCAAGTCCAACCCTTGACTGCCAGGTCCAGCACTAAACCCTGTCCCCAAGCACAGACTCCTCAGCTGAGGTGAACAAATCCACAGTGATGTGTCACATGGAGGTGTCAACTGGGAGCTGCTCCATCCTCAACAGCAAGATATTTAGGAGTGGAAAAACCCCTCTGTGCCCTCTGTGTTGTAAGGAACAGTTGGGAGCTGCTGCTGTCTCACTGTTCCCACTGTTCTAACAGTGTAAACCTGCTCAGGTCTGTACATTTACCCTTCTGGTTCAGACCTGGGGACTGGAGTGATGCAAACCAGGCAGAGGGACTTCAGGCAGCCCCTGTGGCTTCTGCACTGGTGCACTCAAATATTTAGGATTGCAGGTATAGGTGTGAGCCTGTATATGCACCAGGCACTGAAGAGTAAGTGTGATTAGAGTTAGTTCTTTTTACAGAGCCTATTCAATGTCTGCCAGAGTTCAAGAAGGGTTTGTCCTGTGCAGGGCCAGGAGCTGGACTTGGTGATGGCTGTGAGTCCCTTCCAACTCAGGATACTCCCTAATTCTATGATTCTGCCAGGATGAGGCTTAAATAGTCACACAGGCTTTTGCCCCCTGCTGAAAAGGTCCCCATGCATTTGTCTGTGGGAGCGTGTGTGTCTGTGCACGAGCACTGGCAGCTTATTTACCCTCAGCAAGCAGCTGGTGGTTGGTGGTTTGGTGCCGCTGCCCCACTTGGCAGGCTCTTGGTGTGTTCTTTGCTTCCCTTTTTAAAACCCTAGATCACATTTCCAAGTGAAATCTCTCTTAAGGAAACAATTGAGATCAAGGTTGTTGTGCCAGAAATCGCAGAGCCCTTGGAGCTGATGCACAGGCAAGAAATCAGTGTCCTCAGTCCAGCCCTTGTTCTTGGGCATCACCTCCTGGAGAGGATCCAAACCTCGTCACAAGGGGCAGAGGGTGAAGCACAACGTGTCACAAACACCAGCAGGGGCAGGAGGAGCTGAGAGGAGCTGGCAGAGCTGGGATCCAGCACAGCAGCCCCAGGAGCTCCTCAGATCGTGGTGCTGCTGCTGCTGGAGAGGAGGAAGCCAACAGGAAACAAGGGGAAAGGCCAAAAAATACAACCGTGCTGACTGGGAGGAAACTGCTTGGAAAGGAGGAACCCAGGTCTGTAAGGAATGTGCCCAGTGACCTCCAAGGCTTCGGAACTGCAGAAATCCCTGCCTTGGCTGAACACTTACTCCCTGGAGGATCAAACACACTGTGCTCCTTTGAGCACAGATCTGAGCAGGGCAAAGATGCTCCACTCAGCTCTCAGAATCAAAAGATTCTGTGTCTTTGCTTCCATTTTTATTCAGCATTTTTGACCTGAGATGCAGCAAGGCACAAAATGTCACCGAGGAAAGGAAAGAATGGGTAACCCTGTGCTGTTTCTTCATTGACACCCACAGTTCTGCATCAGTTTGTACCAACTCCCGAGCTTTGCTTTGAGCTGGTTTTCCCCTGCTCTGTGCCAGCAGAAGCAAGGGAAGCTGATTCCTCCAGTTGAGGATTACACTCAACTCCCCTCTGGGATTTTTGCTGTTAAAGGACAGGGACAAACTGTCTCGAAATGTCTTTGCTTCCTCCCTCAACATGGGAAGGTTTGGGAAGAAGGGAGGGGAAGGGGAAGGGAATTATTTCTCTTGGAAAGGAGGTACAATGACCATCTTACACAAGTGCCTGACCAGTTGACTCCCAGCTAGAGCAGATTCCTCTTTGAGCTCCATCTGCTGCACTTGGCTGACATGTTCTTTGGGAAATGGGACAGTGTCTGTGAGTCCAGTCTCCCTGTCTGTGGAAAAGGCCTCACCACCTGCTTCATGTGACTGCGTTGGTCACAAGTCTCATCATGCAGGTTGTGTTATCCCTAAGATCTCATCTTCTGGCCTGATTGCAGGGTTGGAGACAGGTACCTGTGGTCAGGTGAGGATTAACATGCCAATTTTACCTGGGGGTTCCAGGGGCAGAGGCTGCTCCGTGCTGACTCCTGGGACAGCCCCCACACGTGGCTTTGCTTGTGCAGGAACCTTTAGCAGGTGAAGTGAAATATGTGCCAGCTCAACAACATCCTTCCAGTGTGCTGGTTCCTGAGGGTGCTTTACTGTCAGAGCATTCATGGAACAGCTCATTTGCAGCTGGGCCTGGAACCCCCCCAGCTGCCTCCTGAGCAGATCCTGCTGGGGAATGCCAGCAGTGGGAATTGCTGAGGCCTCGTCCCTGCTGCTCCCAGCCTCCGCTGTCCCTCCCTGCTGCTGGAAGCTGGGACAGGGTTGGCTGAGTGAAATCTTCCCGTGGAGAGGAGAAAACCAAAGCCAGGGTCCTCCACACAGGAGGGGAACTGTTCTGGGACAGAGGCTGAGAAATCCTTGGGGCCTGAGCTCCTCACGCTGAACGAGTACCTGGGGCTGTGTGAGCAGGGAACAGAGACACTGAAGTCTGTCCCTGTGCCCCAGCTGTCACTGGAGTCTGCTGCCCAATCCTCAGTTGGGAGCAGTGGGCTTGGTGAGAGCTGGGGGAGCTCTGTGGGCCCCCCCACCAGAGGGGATGGTGGGACTGGTTCAGTGTCCGTGGACCTGACGAGCATTTGCTCAGTAAACACTCTGCAATCCAGCAGCCATGAGAGGAACGAGACCCAGAGTGGGTGGAACTGGGAACGGGACCAACCTGGAGCAGGGAGGAACTTCAAGTCTTGAACTGACAGTTTGGGGTTTGGAGGCAGAATTTTGGAAAAACGCTTTGATTTAAGCTCAGACACTGCCCAGGAAGCAGGAAGAACCTCTGGGCAGTTGGAGGACCCAGGAGTTCGGGAATTATGCCTAAATCTTCAGCCTGACCTCACCATGGACAAGGAAGCCGCTCCCAGGGCAGTATCTGGTGCTGTGGCACTGGGGATGTGCTGGGAGCAGGTCACCCTGGTTCCTGTGTGTGGACACAAACGTGTAGGTGTTTCTTTTTCCAGGTTAGTTATAGCCATGCTGTGGCTTCAGATCCTCAGGAAAGTTTATGTTGCTTATCCTGAGATACACTGAGTTGTTAATGACTTGGGAACTGCTGGTGAATCTCTGGCTGTGTGAGAAAGGGAGGCAGCAAAACCCACCAGACCCAACCTCAGCAGAGCCTGCTGAGCCCCAGGACCCTGCCCAACCCACCTCCCCTCACCTTCTCTGAGCTGGCAGCTCATGATCTTTGGGAGCACGAGCTCAGCACCCCTGTGAAAGCATTTCCATGTGTGGGAGGACAGAGCAGACCCATTTTCCATCCCAGCAGCCAGATCCCTGTCCAGGACAGGCACATGCCAGGGTGGTGACTCCAGATCTGCTCCAAGAGCTGTTCTTTGTCTCTTCTAATGCCAAGGCACCTCAGCCCAGGGGTTGCCCTCAGCCATCCTGGTGCTGGTCCATCACTCAGAGCTCTGAGGTAGGAAGAGATTAAATCATGTTCCTTCCTGCAGCTCAGCTGGCAGGGCTGGGAGCAGGGGCAGGCCCCAGGGGAGGACCCCAGCTCAGGACACAAGAAGTGTGGGACCTTGGGCAAATCCTGCTCTGCTTCTCCATCTGTGGGAAGGCTGCAGGCATTTCCTGCCATTGGATTTCAGCAGTGACGGGCTGGGAGGGGGAACCAAATCTGGAGGCTTTGGGTCAAGACTTCTCCTCCCAGATCTTGTGGAGAGCTGCCAAAGCACTGCCCATGGACAAGGACCTGGCCCCATGGGCATGGCCCCATGGGCATGGCCCCATGGACATGGCCCCTCGAGCTCTTCCTCCTCCTCCTCCTCTGCGAGGCACGGAACAGAAATGACTTTGTTTACTTGCCATGTTTAAGCCCCGTTCCCCCTCAGCTTCCTGCTTGTTCAGACTGTTCTCTCTTTATCTCCCCAGACAATCTCCATTGCCTTTGTTTGGCTTCCAGAAAATCCCTGTTCTAACCAGGCAGGAGGAAAAGCAAATTCAACGGCTTCCTCCGACAAAGGAGGAGTTTGGGGAAGGCAAAGCCCCGGGCAGGGCAGCGTGTTTTGCTCATGCCACAAGCCCCATGAGTGGGTAGCATTCAAACCTTCCTGTGCTGTCATCCAGGTTGTTCTCTGGAGTGAGAGGGGGAAATCAGGCCCAGGAGAGACTGAATAATTAATGCCTGCTTGGATTTTTTAGGAGAATTTATTCCTATGTTGGTTCCTCTGACTCTGAGCAGCCCCCAGCAGATCCACAGGTCACACAAGAAGTTTCCCATCTGAAGAGCTTCACTCTCTGCTCACCCTCCCGGCGCTGCTCCCTGCACCAGGCACTCCTTACCTGTGCAGTGGGAATCCAGGAGAGCTGGGATCACTCCTGCTGCTGAGACAGGACTTATTGGGGGGATCAGTTCATCAGAGCCATTTGGCCATTCCACCCTGGAGCAATGAGAGCTCTCCCAAACCGTTCCTGGGCATGGCTGGGAGTTGGCCCAGCCCAGGGAGCACTCCCAGGAGCAGCCTGGATGCAGCCCCTTGGCTGAGATGAGGAGAGGTACCTGCAAGGCCCCACTGCCAGGGGACAATCCCAGTGTGAGTCCACTACTGTCACTCCATGCTCTCCCTGTCCATGGTGGTCCCTTGTCTGCATCTCATTTCCCCTTTCGACCATGGACTCACTTGGACTCCCACAGCCAGTGCTCTGCTCTCGTCTGAGCTGCCCGGGGACAGACCACCCTTTAACCTTCCAGCCCTCCCTGTGGCACCATTCTGTTCCCCCCTGCACCACCAGCACCTCGGCCCACCAGCAGTGACAAGAGCTGAGCCACAGGTGGGAGGAGATGCTGGGGCTGCTCCGTGGGAAGAGCAGAGGTGGGATCTGCAGGGATTGCCTTGCTGGAGGCTGGGGGTGGTTGGCAGGCAGGAGGAGATGGGGGGGTGTTTGGAGGTTGTAATTATTTTTCTGTTTTCCTCCTAATTAGTGCCACGTGCCCAGTGCTTTCCTGGGACCTTCATTAACGCCCTGTTTTAATCCAAATAAACAATCAGCTCCTTCTGCACCCACCACCTCCTTAACCTTGACTATTTCTCAGGCAGCAGCAGCACAAGCCCTTGGCTCTGGGGGAGCTGCCCTATCTGCAGGCTCTGGCTTCTCTCTTAGCCCAGAGGGAAGGAATAATGATGGAATTTAACGGAGTCAAATGTGTTGAGGGATGTGAAGTGAGAGCCTCTGAAATACAGAAGCAAACCAGGGCAAAATTACCATCTTAATTGTATTAATGTTGCCAATTACAGGCAGAGCCCCTGTCGCTCAGCGGGAGCGTTCTGGGAGAGAAGGAAAGACAAATTATCTGCAAACTCCATATTCTGTCTTTATGAATTACCACCCCAAGGTACTTAATTGAATCTCTAGTCCTGATCAGTGAACATTGTTCAGGGAGTGAATTAAGGGAGGGCCCTACAGGACTGCTCTGTTTTGTCCCAATTAACAGAAATGCTGCAGTTCTTCTTTCTCTTTTCTTTTTTTTTTCTTTTTTTTTCTTTTTTTTTTTTTTAAAATTGCTGCGTGGTGAAGAGTTAAACTGGAAAAGAGAAGCTGGGTTTAAATAATTTAATTTCTGCCCAGAGCAGAGGTGGATGAGTGCACTGAGTGCATTGATGGCATTCTGCAGGTTGTGCCACCCCTCTGAGCACCACTAAAATGGGACAAAAGTAGTTGGGAGTCCCATGGAGAGCGTTGAGACCCCCTGATATCAGTCCTGGTCACCCTCCCATGGTGGCATCCTTCTGTGTATCCATGTGGAGTGGAACTTACAGGGAGAAAACATCTTCACTTGTGTGGGACAAGGTGAGACACTCCAGCCGAGGGTGTTTTTGTCCCCAGAATTACCCTGCGAGTGGAAATGCTGCCTTTGGCTGAGTTCTGCCAGCTGGGAGTTGGTTGCTGCTGGTGTATCAAGTATTTTATGCAGCAAAACCGCTGCACTGTCCATTCCTCAGAGCCAATACTGGGGATAAGAACCATTTGTGGGTGTGCGCCCAACACCCTGTGCGCTTCTGGGCCTCCTCACGTGTGTTCATTTTACACAGAGTTTAGTTTAGAAAAAATTCCCAAAAGGACAGTCTAGCTTGATTAGGTTTTTTTGATTTTATTGCGTAAGTTACACTTCATGTGTTCCAGAAGTTTTTTAAAGTCTTCGGTCTGTTTGTTCCCTGATTTAGTCAAGAGAGGAAGCAGCCACAGGTGAGTTCTCTGCGTGGTATTGGATTGGACCTTCAGCCACTGGGATGCTCGAAGTTTATTGAAGTTTTCAAATGCAATGCTTTGGCTGAAAGAGGGGAAACTCAGGTTAGATATATAGAAGGAACCATTCCTTGGGAGGGTGGGGAGGCCCTGGCACAGGAGAAACTGTGGCTGCCCCATCCCTGGAAGTGTCCAAGGCCAGGTTGGAGCCACCTGGGCTAGTGGAAGGTGTCCCTCCCCATGGTAAGGGGTGGAACCAGCTGGGCTTTAAGGTCCCTTCCAGCCCAGACCGTTCCATGTTCTATGACCACTCCAAACCATGTAACTTTGGGGCAGCCCTGTCTTGCACTGCTTAAACATTGCAACCATAGGAATGAAAAAAACCAACTTCAAACCACCCGCAGATGTAACAGGTTCCAAGGAGCCCGAGTCCCTGGGTGTTACTCTGAACTGATGAGCTGGTTCTGCTCCTGGTTACACACCCTTGTAAAGTGAAGAGAGGGGATTTGGGATTACAAGGAGCTGCCTGTTCTGCTCTGGGCTTGTTTTTATGATGGGGATTTCCTCCTTCCAGCCACAGCGTCTCGAGCCTGTCTAGGAACGAGCTGCACATCTGCCAGAGCTGTGAGCAGGACTAAGCCTGGCTGCTCCTCTGCAGGCAGAGCTGTGCTCCACAGCTGTCCAAAGATCATTCCCTCTCCTCTCTCTGTGTTCCCTCTGTGTCCTCATGTGCCTCCCACACAGTCAGAGGCAGTTTTGGGAGCACAGATCATTCCTGAGTGCAGGATCTAGCATGCCGTGGCCTCAGCCAGATCCTGGAGGTTCCTTTACAGTAATTACAGCAAAGTGCTCGTTACTGAGTGCCAAGGAAGAGGTGACCTGCAGGAGAACTCTGAAGGGGATTCCTAGAAAGGAAGGGGATGATCCTCTGGAGCTGAACTCCTTCAGCCTGGCCACAGGCACAGCTGTGACCTCTGCCCAGGGTGTGCAAGAGGGGCCGGCGCTCGAGTCAAAATAAATGCCGTGAAATTCTTTCCATTGTATCTCACTCAATACAGAAGTTTGGATGATGAAGCCACAAATTCCAGAGCAGGGGCACCTGGAACAGAGCCTGTGAGGAAGGGGAAAAAATATTGTAAAACATAATGATCAAACAGTAGGGGAGAGCAAGGACCACGAAAACATCAAAACTCGTGGCAATTGTTTTGGATGAGAATGTTTTTAAGAGTCCCTGTTTATGTTGGACAGGAGAGTTTGCTTTGAACAAAGGATGAACTTTTTGCAAAGCAGGCAAAATTCGCTCTCCTCACTAATAGGAGCTGCTTTTCTTGTGAAGAAAATATATACCTATATTTATTAAACTAGCGAAAAATGAAATGTCTCATTGGTTTGCTGGTTTGCCCAGGTCTTCCTTTCACACTGTCCACGCTGGACTGTCATGGACAGGGCTGGGGGAGATTTGCCCTGGAAGTGCCTGTGTGTCACTTGTGTGCATGAATTCCTTTGGCTCGTGGATTTCCAGGTTCAGGCTCACACAGACACATAACCAGGGTCTTCTGCCTGTGCCCCCAAGGTTACCGAGGGCACACTTGGCTTTCCTGAGCCTGAACTACGTCTGGGAGTCTGAGCCCTGGTTTGATGTGTATTTTTAATGTCACGAAGGTGCCCAAGACCCTTGGATTTGTTTTGTGTGTTACACTGTGATTGCAAGATATTGGCACACGGGGATTAGGCCTTGGGGTCAGGCACGGGGACACTGGAGGTAAAACAGGTGAGAAGAGGCAGGAACCAGCACCAAGGGCAGGGCTCTGCTCCGAGGGTTCTCCAGGGATGTGCTAAAGGCATTTCCAGGTCCCTCTCCATAAGGATGGGCTCTCACGACATGGACTGGGCACTGCCCTCACCCGAAGTCTCCACCTTCCCTCTCTGCATGGACTTGGCTCTGCAAACAGGTCTCATCCTCTCTGCTTCTCTGTCCTGGACAGAAGTCCAGAGTTGGGCCCTGATGCAACACAGCAGGAAAGGTGAGGTTGTTTCTTCCATTTTTTCCCCTTCCATATTAATTCCCAGCATGAGCCTTTTAGCAGATCCTTGAGTTGAATCTCGTGACATCTTTATTATCACACCTGAGCATGGGGCATGCATGGCATCTTTTGATTTTCCTGATGGAAGGAAGAAGCTGAGAGATGCTCCCTCAGCCAGAAAGATCTCTCCAGGGGCTCATAAATGTAGGATGGTTGTGGTAGCAGCCAGCAAACAACGATGCAATCTGCAGAACAGACCAGGCAGAGATTTGGGGCTGTTCTCTTGCTGAGATCAAAGACAGGCAACACCACACTGAGCATGTACAGCCCCTGAGCTTCTCCTGCTGTGACACCCTTCGTGGCCTCCCACCCCAGGATGAGCACTGGGGTCACTGGGGCAGCCTGGTGGCCCTGCAGGACATGGCCTGGATAAGAGGACTTTCCTCTGTGGCCCCTGGACAATGGGGAGCTGTTCCTGGAGTGCCCCATACATTCCAGGATGCATTGGCCTCACAAGTTAAATATTTAGTCTTTCCTGAATCCAAATACTTCTCGAGGCCCCGGGTTTGCTGTTTTCATCCACTGGGCTTTGTTTCTGCTGATTAGAGCAGTGGGATCTGGAGATAGGCACTCTATTCCTGGCAGAAAGGGGAATATTATTAACATTCCTTATCGTGGGACTGTGTATCATTGTGTGGCACTGCACAGAGCAACCTTAAAATAAAAGCCCTGCTGTGCCATTCTGGGCACTGTTTTGGCTGCCAGCCGCCCCCACAGCCCTGTGGGCAGAGATGCTGTGCCAGGTTACCAGGCCACGTGGCTCCTGTCCTGAACCTGTGCCACTCACTCACAACAGGAGGGTTTATCCAGCACATCCCTGGAGGCAAAGCCCCACAGCCTGGTTTCCAGCAAACCAGGGCTTAAAGCCCATTTTGTCCACATCCTCCAACTGCAGGTTTGCTGGGAGAAGGACTTAGGAGAGAGATGAGCAGTTTGCATATCACAGGATCCCAGAATGTGCTGAGCTGGAAGGGCCCCCCAAGGACCATCCAGTCCAACCCTCAGCCCTGCACAGCCCCAGCCCCAAGAGCCCCCCCCTGTGCCCCAGAGGAGCAGCCAAAGCCTCCTGGAGCTCTGGCAGCCTTGGGGCTGTGCCCCCTGCCCTGGGGAGCCTGGTCAGTGCCCAACCAGCCTCTGGGGGAAGAACCTTTCCCTGAGATCCAACCTGCCCCTGCCCTGACACAGCTCCAGCCCTTCCCTGGGGTCTGTCCCTGCTCCCCCAGAGCAGAGCTCAGTCCTGCCCCTCCTCTGCCCCTGCCCAGGCAGTTGGAACTGCACTGAGGTCTCCCCTCAGCCTCCTCTGCTCCAGCTGAACACACCAAGTGCCCTCAGTGTCCTCACACGGCTCCAAATCCAGGCCCTTCCCCATCTCTTTGCCCTCCTCTGGACACTCTCCAATGGCTCAATCTCTCCCTTCCATCGTGTCCCCCCAAAGTGCCCCCATGTTGAGGTGAGGCCGCCCCAGGGCAGAGCAGAGCGGGACAATCCCCTCCCTGCTGCCCCCAGGACAGGGTTGGCCCTCCTGGCTGCCCGGGCACTGCTGACTCTGGGACAACTGGCACCCACCAGGAGTGCACGTCCAGAGTGTTCCCCAGTCCCAGTGTCACCTTCCTGACACTTCGAACCTTCTCCCTGAGAAAGGGCTTTGGCAAGGACAGCACATGAGGCTTTCAGGCTTCTCTCTGGAAAATTCACTGTTGTCTCTGCAGAGTCCTCTGTGCAGGACCATCTGTAACATTTTGCTCGCAGTATTTCCAGTGGAAGGTGTCCCTGCCCACGGCAGGACGTTGGAACAAGATGATGGTCATTCAAGTCCGTTTCCACCCAACCCCTTCCATGGTTCTATGGTTGTATCCAGCTTAACAGAAATACTCACACAGGAAGGATGGAGGAGCCCTTATGGCTTTCAGGTTTTCCTCGTTATTTTTGATACAACCCATAAACTATAAACCTCATGTTAAAACCAGTTTAAAAACTCTGCCCTTTCCTATTCCGAAGTGACTGTGCTCAGCCCTGTCATCCACTCTGGAAGAAAATTATCTCCAAGTGAAAAACAGCAGCACAGGCAACAAGCAGCTCATGCACATCTATCCCATGACTAATTAGGACTACTTAAATCCCAGCACTGCTAAACAAGAGTAATTTCTCTTTCTGTCTCCTTTCTGTGAAAAAAAAAAAAAAAAAAAGGCAAGAAACTTCGATGTCTTAATAGAGGAACTGGGGGGTGGCAGTGGCAGCAGAGGAATCTGCTCGGCCACGTCAGGGATACGCAGGATTTTCTCTTCCTGTTTTTCTGGGTCAGTGTGCAGGTTGATATATTGCTGTTCATACTGTAAATCTGGTGTCCCAAAATATGCAGAAAGTGCAACCCAGTGGAGCCAGTGCTGGTGGAGTTGTGGTGTCTGTCCAGCCTCACCCTGCACCGCCACAGGCTTCGCATTTCACGTGTGGCTGAGCTGGGGACATTCCCACCCCAGCTGTGTCCTGCCTCATCCTGAGGAGTTCCTGGCAAACTGTGGAGGCAAAATCTGCCCGTGCCACTCACCTGCCTCATCAGCCTCGCTCCTGCCTGGAACTGAGACACTGGAGAGTTGCTGCTTTTGGATGGTGGAGCAATGGAGCCAGCAGAGATCTGCAGCAGGAAGCACTGAAGGAAGTTAACCTCAATCCACAGATCCATTCTTTTTCACGGAATCACTGATTTGGGTTGGAAGGGACCTTAAAGCTCATCCAGTCCCACCCCCTGTCATGGGCAGGGACACCTTCCACCAGCCCAGGTTGCTCCAAGCCCCGTCCAGCCTGGCCTTGGACACTTCCAGGGATCCAGGGGCAGCCACAGCTTCTCTGGGCAACCTGTGCCAGGGCCTCCCCAGCCTCCCAGCCAACAATTCCTTCCCAGTATCCCATCTCTCCCTGCCCTCGGGCAGTGGGAAGCCATTCCCTGTGTCCTGTCCCTCCATGCCTTGTCCCCAGTCCCTCTCCAGCTCTCCTGGAGCCCCTTTAGGCCCTGCAAGGGGCTCTCAGCTCTCCCTGGAGCCTTCTCTTCTCCAGGGGAACCCCCCCAGCTCTCCCAGCCTGGCTCCAGAGCAGAGGGGCTCCAGCCCTGCAGCATCTCCGGGGCCTCCTCTGGACTCTCTGCAGCAGCTCCACGTCCCTGTGCTGTTGTTCCCAGGGCTGGAGCAGCTCTGCAGGGGGGTCTCACCTGAGGGGGCAGAGGGGCAGAATCTCCCCCTCCCTGCTGCCCACGCTGTGGGATCAGCCCGGGGGGGTTCTGGGCTGTCAGTGCCCACAGCTGGGGCATGTCCAGCTTTTCATCCTCCTGCATCCCAAGTCCTCCTCCCCAGAGCTGCTCTCCATCCCTTCATCCCCCAGCCTGCATCGATACCACAGGTTGGTCTGACCCACGTGCTGCTGTTTCTTGGTGAGGAGTAAGATCCCTGTGCTGAAGGTGGATTTGATAGCAGCAAAAAGCTCCTCCAGACCCCAAAGCTAACCCAAGGGAAGGGCTCCTTTCTGTTGTTTTCAAAGAAGCTGGTAAAAAATGGATAAACATTGAACCTGTCAGGGCGTGTTCTACAGCATTTATTGGAGAAGTTATGGCCTAATAGTTGAAAAGTGTCACATTTTCACAGGCCTTTGGCTGATTAATCTGTATACAGGATACTTTTACTTTTCTTTCTCTGAATAGCATTACTGGAGTTTGCAGTAGCTCCGTCCTAGATCACCATGGATTGGGTGCTGTAAAACGACCAAGGAGCACAGAAAGATGTCCAGTTCTGGGCCCTTCATGACAAGAAGGACACGGAGGGGCTGGAGCGTGTGCAGGGAAGGGCACGGAGCTGGGAAGGGGCTGGAGCAGCAGGAGCAGCTGAGGGAGCTGGGGGGGCTCAGCCTGGAGCAAAGGAGGCTCAGGGGGGACCTTCTGGCTCTGCAACCCCCTGACAGGAGGGGGGAGCCGGGGGCGGTCGGGCTCTGCTCCCAGGGAACAGGGACAGGAGGAGAGGGAACGGCCTCCAGCTGGGCCAGGGGAGGGGCAGGGGGGACATGGGGAGGAATTTCCTCATGGAAAGGGTGGTGAGGCCTTGGCAGGGGCTGCCCAGGGAGGTTTGGAGTGCCCAGCCCTGGAGGTGTCCAAGGAAGGACAGGACGTGGCACTCAGTGCTCTGGGCCGGGGGACAAGGTGGGGATGGGGCACAGGGTGGGCTCGATGGTCCTGGAGGCCTTTCCAACCCTAACTAGTTCTATGATTCTATTCTATGATTCTAAATTGCGTTGTCTGTGCAGGTCACAGCCCCAGAGCACCTGAGGGAGGTGGGCAGGTAGGGAGGTAGAGGAGCAGGTTGCAGCCTGTGTGCTCTGAGTGTGGCTGAAGTGGCCTCGAAAGAGTGAAGATTTTTGTGTACGAGCCTAAAGCCACTTCCCTGGTGGAGCAGCTGGCACAGCCTCACTGCCAGATCTCCTTCAGACTGACACAGGCTCTGGAGAAACAGCCAAAGGCTTTGAGGCAGCACTACAGAGAGTTCTGAGAAGCCTCTGGGGTGGGCAGGTCACCCCCAAGAGCCATTGCAAGGCCCAGGGCAGCCGAGGTGCTGGGGAGGGACCATCTCAGTGCAACCAAGAGCAGGTGAGGAGCCAGAGCACTGAAACACATGTTCTTGCCAGCACAGCCCCTGCCTGGCTCCTGACCCTCATCCCAGGGCAGAGAGGTCCAGGCTGGCCAGGCTGCAACACAAGGCAGACAACGACACCTGAAGGTCGAAGGCTCCAGTGCCTGGAAATCTTGGCAGAGCTTTCTCTGAGTCATCCCGGGGTGTTTACAAGTCTCTCCCACTATTCTGCCCCTGCCAGCAGCTGACAAGCACGTCTGGTTAAACTTAACAGAAGTGTGTTTAATAATTAGCAGGGCTCAGGAAGGCCTTGCTTGCAGCCCTGTTGCATGTGGAGGTGTTAATCAGAGCACATGAGGAATGAGAAATGTTTGGCACTCGCAGCAGCTGGAGGATCCTCCCTCCCCCCTCGCTCTGAGCACATCTCCCAGAGCTCCAGGCTGATGTCATCAGTGCCTGGAGGCTCCTCTTGGTCTCTGCTGCACAATCTGCCTTCCCATTCCTGGGATTATGGACCCTGAGAACAGCAAAACGAGCTCCAGTGTGTGGAGGGGACAGTCCTGGCTCTGCTGGCTCAGGATCCCTGTTCTATGCAGGCAGATACAGGCAGGTACAGGCAGGCTCCGTCCCTGTCTTGACATGGATTGCCCACTGCCCTGCTCTTGTTGGAACTTCCCCAGCAGGCACATCTCCTGTGCTGTGTGCAGGACAATTCCTCAGGGCTCTCAGACCTGCCCTCCCCACCCCAGCCCTGCTCCCCATCCCATGGTTGCTCCTGGCCATTGGATTTCTGCCTCCCCCTCTCCCCCTGCTCTCCCCCTCCTCAGTCCCACTCACTCAGCTTTTGGAAATGTCCCTCACAGGGTGTTGTCATGACTCCCTGGCCCTGCAGTGCAGCTCTCAGCGCTGTTCTCTCCTCCATCAATCTATATCCTCACTCATTTTCATCTCAGATCCATTTATTCTCCATTTCAGCCCATCCATAACCTTCCCTATTTCTAGACCATTCCAGACTGGCTCCTTCTGTTTATGTACATTTGCTGCCAACCTTCAGTCTCCTTCACACTTCCCTTTGCTTTGCTTTTATGGCCTTTTATGATGTTTATGTTACATCAAGGCTCTTTCCCTTTTTATTCCCTTCCCGCCCCTGGATAATTATTCTTCCATCTATGGCTTTTATTGCCTGCCTTTATCATGAATGTTTCTGTGGGTGACAGGAGTGTCTGGAGCCACAACCTCTGTCTGCAAGCTGCTGCCAGCTCAGACTGAACATGTTTTGCTGATGGATTCTGCCCATACCCCGATGGACCCTCCCCGTGCAGACCCTGAAGCCTCTCACTTACATTCCTACCACGTCCTTCCTGACTTGGGCTCCTCTGGAAGGCAGTGGTGACCAGCTCCAGGTGCCTTCTTGGCTGTCACAGTACGCTCTGGGAGAGGTGCCAACACCCCCAGGATTCCAGAATTACCAAGGTTGGAAAAGACCTCTGAAGTCACCAAGTGAACCCCTCCCTGCCGTTCCAGGGGGAAAGGACAGTGCCAGCCCACCCAGCACAGGCACAAGGTCCATCTCTGCTCCTTGCTGGTGGTCAACCTGTGTGGGAATGCTGGTTCCTCCCAGCCCCTCTGGGACAGGCTGGGGAGCTCAGACAGACCCACAGTCAGAGGTTCTGATCCTGTCCATGGGAGATTTTAATGTCTTCTCCTGCCCACCCACCCTGACAAGGGGGCAGTGGCTGATCCACGGGCCTGCAGAGGTGGCAGCAGAGGGAGGGCTGCTCTCTTAACCAGCCCCTGTCTCAACCACCCCCACAGCTCCCTTCCCCCAAATGAGGAATGAGGAGATACCATCACCACTGTGGATTGATTGATGTGCTTCTTATCTCAGCCTGGTTCATTTTCAGGAGAATTCAGCCTGAGGACACAGTGGTGTGTGGAGCTGATACAGCTCTGGGTTTGTCTCTCCACGAAGGGTGGCCAAGCAATGGGCTTGTCCACATGAAGATGAGCTGGAAAAGGTACAGAACAGAGTTCTGTGCTCAGAGACAGTGTGTCCTTGTGGTCAGATCAGAGCAGCTCCACTGCCCAGTCACAGCAGCCCTGGAGAAGGAGGAAGGAAATGATTTTGGCGGCACAAGGAGCCATCATGATAACCTGGGAAGGGAAGTCCAGGAATGCCACCATGGAAAGTTCTCAACACAAAGAGTAAGCAGCCCCTGAGGCAGGACATGAGAAATCATCACTGCACAGGGACCACGACAGGGAAGAGAAAGTGCCCCGGCACAAGGGAAGTGTCTCAGGTGAGAGCAGGGAGGTGCTGCAGAGTCAGAGCACGTCACACCCTGCCAGGATGTCCCTGCCCAGAGAGGAAACAACCTCCTTCTCAGAAGAAACCACAGAATCACAGAATGTCCTGAGCTGGAAGGGACCCCAAGGATCATCCAGTCCAACCCCTGGCCCTGCACAGACACCCCAACAATCCCACTCTGTCCTTCAGAGTGTTGTCCAAAGCCTCCTGGAGCTCTGGCAGCCTTGGGGCTGTGCCCACTGCCCTGGGGAGCCTGGTCAGTGCCCAACCACCCTCTGGGGGAAGAACCTTTCCCTGAGATCCAACCTGACTCTGCCCTGATGGGCACTGTCTGCTTTACCACTTCCAGGTCTTCCCACAAAAGCCTGACCCCCACCCTCTGACTCCCAGGCTATTTCCTTCAGACCTCCACCAGCACTGCTTCTCGTTTCAGTCTCTCTGCTTTTTTCTCCCCTTTCTCTGCTGAAGTGATGAAATCCCATCTCAGTGCACCTAAAACACCTTCATTCCCACACCATCCTTGCCGTTCTTGTTTATTTTTACTTTTTATCAAGAAAATCCCATTTTTCCCACTGGTGCTGAAGCCTGTGTGATGTTTTCAGCCCAGTGCAGAGCCCTGGTGTCCCAGAGAGCTGTGCCAGCACCAGGCTGATGTGGAGGACTTGATGCTCCAGCGGATTGAGGGATAAAGGACCATACAGGGATCTTCTCCTTACGCCCTGAGCTGTAACGTGCCCTTTCTCCCTGGATGCTTTGGTGAGCACATTCCCTTGGGAAGGACAGCAAGAGCACGAATCTCCAAGCAGGGGGTGAGAGCACATAAATAAATCTTCCGCAGTCAGGAGACTCAGGGAAAACACAGAGGGATTTAGAGGAGGAAAGGAACTGAGTGGTGAGGCCCAGGGCAAAGGTTTGGGTTTACTGCCAGGGGTGGGATGTGCTGGAGAAAGGCAGAAGTCCTCAGCAAATCCCCCAGAGGAAAACAAGGGCGAGCAGCTCTTCATCTGACTGTGTTTCCCCGGCTCTCATGGCCTGGGGGCACCTGCCCTTCAGCCCCTCTGCACGGCCGGGGGTTCCTGCTGCCCCACGGCCAAGGAGCTGCGAGGCTGGACCTGCCTCAGGGGTCAGGCACAGGAAACATCTGACAGCCCTGGCTGGGCCTGCACGGGACTGTGAGTGCCCACAGTGGTGCTCCCAGTCCCAGAGGGAGCCCAAAGGATGTCAACCCCTCGTTTCACCCTCCTGGTGGGACACAGGGTGTGAGACACGAGAACCCCACAGCTCCCCCTGCCCTCTTCCCCCACCCCCTTGCCTTTCTTTCTGTCTCTTGTCAAAGCTCTTCCCCGTGCAGCTGCTGGAGTAATTTAATTAAATTGTAATGCTGGAGAGCTGGCTCCTCTCCAAGGGCAGGAGTAGCAGCTTGGCACCTCGAGGGCAGGCAGGCTCCAGGGGAGCAGTCACAGCACCAGCAACACTCCGCACTTGACTCAGGAGTCTCCTGCTGGCAGGTTTAAAAGGAACCTCTGCTGTGTGAGAGCAGGGGGGGAGCAGCCTCGGGGCAGCCCCTGCACGGGGCCCTGGCAGCTCCCTCGGGGGTCTGGAACCAGCAAACCCCCTGTCAGCTGCAGGGCAGCTCCTCCAGAGCATCCTGTGCCCAGGCTGTGCTGGGCAGCCTGAGGACCCCCGGCAGCATCTGTTCTTACAGGAGGGACTGGACAAAGAGGGGGGGGATTTGATGGTCTCAGCAGGGCTGGATCAGAACACAGCAGTAAATGCTGGGGCACAAAGCAGGCCCTCTGCCCTGCCAGCCCAGTGCTCTCTTGCCTTTGGGTCCTTTCTTCCCTCACCTCCCCTCTCAGCACCTCCAGCCAGCAGCCAGAGTTCTCCAAAAACAGGGAGAAATCACTGCTCTTGTCCTGTCTCCTGGCTGGGACTGTCCCCATGGCCCTTCCAGAGCACCCACCCCTCTACTGGTCAAAACACCCTCTGTGCAACCTCCTCTCACCCACCCCCCAGCCATGGCTTCCCCCAGGGCCTTTCACAGAATCCCAGAACCAGGAAGGTCGGAAAAGACTTCCAAGATCATCAAGTTCAAACTCTGAATAGATACCCCCGTGCCCACTAAACCATGTCCTGGAGTGCCACGTTGCTGGATTTTTGAACACCTCCAGGGATGGTGACTCCATCACTGCCCTGGGCAGCCCCTTCCAACGATTAACCACTCTTCCAGTGAAGAATTCTTCCCTAATATCCAGCCTGAGCCTCCCCTGGCCCAGCTGGAGGCCGTTCCCTCTCCTCCTGTCCCTGTTCCCTGGCAGCAGAGCCCGACCCCCCCCGGCTCCCCCCTCCTGTCAGGGAGTTGCAGAGCCAGAAGGTCCCCCCTGAGCCTCCTTTGCTCCAGGCTGAGCCCCCCCAGCTCCCTCAGCTGCTCCTGCTGCTCCAGCCCCTTCCCAGCTCCGTTCCCTTCCCTGCACACGCTCCAGCCCCTCCATGCCCTTTAAGGAGAGCCCCCCTTTTCCCACCCTCCCACGTGTCTGGGTGGGCACTGCCCTGCCCTTGGAGCTGAGCAGCTGCAGCCCCTGCACAGCCTTGGCAAAGCCCATTCTCCTTAGGAGAGATGAGCTCCTGGAGAGGATCCCAACGATTACCAGGCAGAGACAGAGCCCATGAGGAGCAACCTTCTATTAAAAGCTAAAATGGGAGTGTTACTGGTGGCAAACATACTGCCACGGTCACACGGGGCGTGCTGGGGCCGGGCAGGAGGGAACTTGCCCCAGGCACCAAGCCCTGCGAGTCCCCAGAGTGCCTGTGCTCCAGGCAGGACGCAGAAATCAGGAACACTCTGTCTGCAGCACCAGGAACAGAGACAGGGAGAAATGTCAGGATATTTCCACAGCTCTGGGAACGATCAACCTCCTAAATCATGGCCTATTGCCGGCCAAAAGGGCAGTGTCACGGCTACACAGCCCAGCAGCTCTCGCTGCCAAGCCCTCAGAGGGAGCTCCCAAAGGAAAAGCAGAGCTCCCAGGGGTGCTTGGGTGAAATCCTGATCCCAGCAAGGCAACAGGAGTGCATCAGGACGGCTGGAGTGCCGGCCTCTGATGTCAAAGGAACAGCCACGTGCAGCCGGGTGAGGGTGTTGTGCCCATGAGGGTTGGAGGGAGGGCTCTGTGGTGGGAAGGGCAGTTTGGGAGGGCTGGTTCTTGCCCACCTGTGTAGGAGTCCTGCCCACAAAGCACCTCGTGCCCAAGGACATCATTCCCAGGCCATTAGGTCCTGCATTGCCCAGGCTCTTTTGAAGTGCTCCAGGGGAAGGGTTGGGAAAACCCCTCCAGCACTTTGCTCCTGGGCACTGTCGCTGCTGTGTTGCTGTTTCGTGGCCCTTTTAACCCTGGGAGAAAGCTGCCCATGGACCTGATCTGAAAGGGTTTCACCCCTTGTGTAAGTTCAGGGCCAGCTCAGCTGAGCCCAGGCCTGCGGAGGGGAGCTCTGGCTGTGGGATGAGGCTCCTTAGGATGGCCTGGTCAGAGCAGGAGGTGTCCTTGAGGAAACACACAGTTGGCCAAAGCTCTTCTGGTTGGAAACACCTGCTTCATTTGGACTCTGGCTGCAAACTGCCAAAGGTGACAAAACAGCTGGAGAATCCCATGATCCGTCAGATAATCCCTGTCCAACTCATTGGAACAGTGTGGCAGCAGGAGCAGGGAAGGGATTTTTCCCCTGAGGCCACCCCTGGAGTGCTGTGTCCAGCTCTGGGCCCCTCAGCTCAGGAAGGACATGGAGGGGCTGGAGCAGGGCCAGGGAAGAGCAGCGAGGCTGGGAAGGGACTGGAGCACAAGTGCTGTGAGGAGAGGCTGAGGGAGCTGGGGTTGTTCAGCCTGGAGAAGAGAAGGCTCAGGGGAGACCTCATCGCTCTCTACAACTCCCTGACAGGAGGTTGTAGCCAGGTGGGGGTTGGTCTCTTCTCCCAGGAACCAGCAGTAGGACAAGAGGGTCTCCAGCTCTGCCAGGGGAGGTTGGGGTTGGATATTAGGAAGAAATTCTTTCCAGAGAGAGTGCTCAGCCATTGGAATGGGCTGCCCAGGGAGGGGTGGAGTCACTGTCCCTGGAGGTGTTTAAGGTGAGACTGGATGTGGCATCAGTGCCACGGGCTGGGAACTGCGGTGGTGTTGGATCAAGGGTTGGACTTGATGATCTTAGAGGTCCTTTCCAACCCCTCTGATTCTGTGATTCTGTGATTGCCTGGGAAGTTATTTCAGTAGTAACTCCTGAGATGTTAAAATGTGCATCTTATTTTAACTGGGATTTGTCCAAGTTCCTGTCAGCCAGGGCAGTCTGAGTTCCAGGGATGTGTGAGAGTGCCCTGCTCTGAAATGTTCACTCTGCCCTTGGCATCAAATCCGTGTTCAGCAATGTTAAGGTGGAGATTGTCACCTCCTGACCTTTGCCTTGGCACACAGGGGGTTTCCTCTCTCTGCCCTTTGTGTACAGTGAAGGAGGCTCAGGAGGAAGAGAGTGAGGACGTGGAGGGGAAAGGGAGACCTTACACAATGAACACCATTAATATTGCAACATCCAGTGCTCAGATGTTGGAAGCTTTAGGTTGCCTTTCTCATGGAATTGGCCGTCAAAGATGGATCAGCACAGTTCGGAGAACTGGGCTGTTCCCAGCACTCACAGCTGGCTGGGAAGGAGGATTCATCATTCCTGCAAAGGAAGTTTTAAAGTCTTTTCTTTTCCAGATCTGGAATAAATGAGGTAGGGAAACAATGTGGGCCAAGTGACCTGTGTCAGGAGAGCTTTGGGTGCAAACCCCTGTGTGAGCCCCTCCCTGTCCCTACCGGTGTCACTGAAACCATTGTGTTTTCTAAAGAACCTTCTCCTAAGAAAAACTGCCTTTTCTGGGGTGAGAGGGGCAGCAAACCTTTACATGAGGGTCTCTCACTGCCCCACATACACCCCTTGGATGGCTTTTTACCCAAATTTGGCTGTCAGGCACATGGCCACAAATCTGGAGGAACCGGCCTGGAACTGAGATGGGTGAAATCCTGGAAGTGTGGGAATAGTTACCTTGGAAATAAATAAATAAACAGCCAGGGTGGGTGGCTGGGTGGAGGGATGGATGGAGGGGTGGAGGGATGGATAGAGGGAGGGATGGATGGATAGAGGGAGGGAAAGGTTCCTGTGCAGTGAGGAGCTGACTCAGTCCCAGCACTCCTTCCTGTCACACTGATTTCCAGCCCCATCCATGGGCTTCTCCCATCTCTAAGGCAACTGTTCAGGCTTATTTCTATTCCTGCCAAGATGTAAAAACAACAGCCTGCAAAGTTATCTGTCCCTGTTATCTTTATTGTTTGCATAGTGCAGATTTCCTTTGGTGCACAGAGGGGGGTTTATTCTCCCTGGAAAACAGCCTGGACTTGGTTTAGGGAGCAGAGGAACACACCAGGCACTGAAATGCAGTTCTTGGGCTTGTTAACCTCCCACTCCACTGCTCTGTCCTGGTGAGCTCTGTCATTGCTGTGGGCCCCTGTGAACCTGGACAATTCTTCACTGGTCAGGGTTTGCTTTGAAGTCACACGTCCTGTTCCACTGGCATGGAGCTCCCGGGGTCTGAACTGAAAAGAGAACAAAAACACAGGAAAAGTCCAACATCAGCATAAACAAACTGCTCTATTTTGATGTAATCTGGATGTTTGGGTGCTACTGCAATTCTGGGCTTCCTCATAAAGGGAAATTCCAGCAGCCAGGGAATGGAGCCCTCTGACCTCACCCAAATACTTTGGTTCCATCTCTTTATCCGATGCTGAAATTTGTCAAAAGCACCACCCTGGAGGAAAAGTTCTGCTTTGATGTGCAGGCATTTTCCAAGAGAGGTACTGTCCATCCACAAACACGCCCCAGCTCTACTGATGGTGCTTCAGAGGATGTTGTTATTGAAGCTTTCCAGGCAGCAGGTGCCTGTCACAAACCTCTACGTGTTTTGGATCCCAGAAAGGCAGGAATGACTCATGCACAACACGTTTGGAGAAGGTCAGATGGTTGGTGAAAACCCAGACACCAGGACAAGGGCCAGGAGGGCCAGGCCTCCTACCAGGCTCTACAAGGGGGAAAATTCCCTGCCAAATTCGGGGTTGAATGTCAACCATTAGCTGGGATTTGTCCAAGTTCCTGTCAGCCAGGGCAGTCTGAGTTCCAGGGATGTGTGAGAGTGCCCTGCTCTGAAATGTTCACTCTGCCCTTGGCATCAAATCCGTGTTCAGCAATGTTAAGGTGGAGATTGTCACCTCCTGACCTTTGCCTTGGCACACAGGGGGTTTCCTCTCTCTGCCCTTTGTGTACAGTGAAGGAGGCTCAGGAGGAAGAGAGTGAGGACGTGGAGGGGAAAGGGAGACCTTACACAATGAGCATCATTAATATTTCCATAGGGGCTTTGCTTCATCTTTGAACCCACAGCCCAGCACACAGCAAACAATCTCCTGGCAAATCCAAGCTCAGGTGCTGCTCTGGGAGCTGTCCCAGTGCAGCCTCAGTGGAGTTTCCTCTCACTGCCAAAGCCACTATGCTTTGTTTTGGCAAGAGAATCTCCAGCATTTGCTCCCTGGCCTCCAGGGCTGTTCCCTCTTTCTCCTGACACCTCGTGTTTCCTGTTTCACCCCCCAGGCTCTGCTCTGTGGCTCCCTTTGTGTGTGCAATTAATTAAACCCTGGAGCCAAACAGCCAATTTCCAGGGGCATCACCAGAAAAATCTGCAGCCATCCATTACTAAACCGGCCCCATGTCTCAGAAGACAGGCAGAATCATGCCTTAGCTGCACGTCAGGAAAGTCAAGGACACAGACATCAGCTGGTTTGCAGAGGTCATAAAAGTCTTTGTCCTTGCATGACTCTGTGTTTTGCAACCAATATCTTGATGGGGTTTTAGTTCCCTTGTGCAGGTGCAGTGACTGACGGTCCAATGAAACCCAGCCTCTGATGTTTGGATTGTCTTCTGACACTTCTTAACTGCTCTTTTGCCACCTCATACCTTAGGGAGAGCACTGGGTCTCTGACGAGGTGGTCTCTGTGCCCATCGGACCTGCAATAACCCCCTGGGAACTTTTCCTCAGCAGAAGGAAGGGTGAGTGTCCCGTGAGATGCTTTCAGTGGGGAGACAAGGAGGGAGCTGGTTCCTGAGCCCTGTGGGGCAGCCACAGCCTGTGGGATGACTTGGATCTCCGAGGGTTTGGCAGTGGCTTGAAGAAGCCCGTATTTAGCTGTGCTAAGGATCAGCCTCCTCCTTCCTCCACCCCACTGTCTGCTTTGAACAGAACACCAAGTGATGTGCAAATAAATGTGCAAATGCTTCAGGGAATTCAGCTCAGAAATCTGTGTCGGGGTTTACCTCCAGTTTATCCCAGAGGTTTTGGGGCTGGGGAGATCACAGGGGTCTTGGTTGGAGGGTTTTCCTCTTGGCTGGAGGGTGTCCCATGTCTCTCACCTCATCCCTGCATGTTTCCTGGTGAATCATGAGCTGTTCCCCCAGGCAGCATCGAGACCCCCATCCTTGCAGAGGGGACAGGCTGGAGAACGTTGGCATTGGCCAAGGTGAGCTCAGGAAGTCCCTTCCCACTGAGTCCTGCCCTGAGCCCAGGGCAGACGTTTGGGACCAAAGCAGGAGGTTTCACAGGGATTTGTTGTTGCCCTTGCCCTGCAAAGCTCTAGGAAAGGGGACTTGAGGGCTTGTTTTAAGCTGGTTTCCTTAAACCAGTGTCTGTGTTTTCTGTGATAACTAGTCTTTCCCAAATTTGGGAGCTGTAGAGAAGATGATCCCTCCAAGCTGCTCAGTCTCACCCTTTCCCCTGAGAAGGCTCCACTGGTCATCAGAGCATGTCCCTGAGGCACTGCTGGGCTTGGCAGCCGGTTGCCCTCAGTAATTCATCTCAGATATTCCTGGTGCTGCTTTAGATTGATGGTGTTTTCCCCTTTCCTTTCTCTTTATATTGTCACTTAACTGCTCCGACTTCCAAAGCTGTTAATCTTTCCCACACATGCTCACGTTAAGCTGCTTAAGAGCCCTGCAAACACTTTATCCTCATAAAGATTGAACTGCCCTGATATGAAACTTGTAGCTCCAGAATAGAACAAAATTTACGTAGGCAAATAAAAGCTGAAGGTCAGGGACAGGCAGAGAGACTGTAAATATTTCTGGGCCTGTATTTCAAAGGATTTGGAAAGAGGAGATGGGTTGATTTGCTCCAAGATGCTTCTGAGCCCTGAGTCAGCAGGAGCAGAGTGGGGAGGGAAGAAGGTGCAGGGAGGATGGGTGACCTCCAGCCTCCTGCTGACTCAACCATCCCAGGCTGGCAGCACCGTTCTCTGGGGCACTCAGGGTTAGAGGGGCTCAGGAAAAGCCCTGGGGTTTTTTCTCCCTGGGATGAAAGCTAAACGCAACCTTTCCTGACGGAAGCTCCAAGGGGAGAACCCTGGAGTGAGCGGGATGCTGGACTGAGCCATTGGCTGTACCTGTGCAGACACCCGGGTGGGGAGCACACAGAGCAGGAGCTACTCCACGTGTGCCCTGCCTGGGGTGCAGATCCTCTCTGAGGTTGGCAGGGCAGAGGGAGCCGTGGCTGTGGCTGGAGAACACTGTGTTGGAGGTGGGCACTGCTGGGAAGGGATATTTTGGGTATGGCCACACTTGGCCAAGTCTCCTGAGGACATGCCCAGGAGCACCAATCTGACGGCTTTGGGCAGTGACCCAGCACCCCTGGGGAAACCCTCCATGCCCATCCAGTCCTGCTCCAGGTGAGGCTCCACGGCCTCTGGGCAGTTGTCTGGCCCTCCCTTGGTGCCGGCAGCCCCAGGCTGCTGTGCCTGTGCTGGGCTCTCATACCTTCAGAAGATCTGAGCTGATGTGCTGCTGGGCAGCCAGAGACCATCCGAGGCAGAGCCAGGAGAGGCTTTCCAGAGCTTTCTCTCAAGCCGTTTGGAGCCATCCTGGTTGTGAAAATGCCAGGCAGTGAGGTCAGTTAGGGATCAGTGGGAGGATGAAGTGTTTCCCAGGGTACAAGGGGAGCTCTGTCCCAAACTTCATCTGGGGCCACTTGCAGAGTAAACTCTGGACGGTGGCATAGGAAGGGTTTATGGCTGAGGAAGGCCCAGCACATTCCCCAGCACAATTCACATTTACTTCTGAAGTGCCTTATCAGAGGTCTCACCTAATTAACTTAATTAACAGGGAGACCTGGTGCACTTGCTGGGATGTTCTAATGGTCTTCTAGAACCACAGACTCACAGAATGGTTTGGGTTGGAAGGGACATTAAAGATCATCTAAAGATCCATCTAAATCCACCCCCCTGCCCCAGGTTCCACTTACCCAGGTTGCTCCAAGCCCTGTCCAACCTGGCCTTGAACCCTTCCAGGAATGGAGCAGCCACAGCTTCTCTGGGAACCTCCTGCAGAAGAATTGTGCTTCCTGGAGCACAGGGGGTGACCAGGACAGGCAGCTGCTTCCAGGCCTGTTTCAAATCACTAAAGTGAAGTCAAGCCATTTTTCTTTCTCTCTATTTTTGAAAGGGAACTAATTCTGCCTTTGAAGTCAAGGGAGGCAGTTTGGAAATGCCCCCTGGCTGAAAGCCTGGCAGTGTTGGTTGGGGTTGTGTGGGGTTTGTCCCTCTGTTCCCTGTTACATCGCTCAAGAGAAGCAGCCTTTTGATAGGATTAGTGATAAACTTGACCTTGGAGCAGGATTTAAGGCCCTGTAGTGGCTGGGCACAGTTCAGGTGCAGCTCAGGACACTTCACTTTAGGGGCTGCGGAAGCAGGTCCTGCTGCACCCAAAGGCAGTCCTGGAAGCAGAGGAAGGGCTCTTGGCCCCCTTTCCTGGCTGGAAGCAGTGCCTGTGAGCACTGGCACCTTGGAGAAGTGATTGATGTGGGCTGGGCTGGTTTGCTGTGGGTCATCCATCAACCCTGGTCCTCACCATGACAAGGCCCACAGTCTCCTGGGCCGTGCAGGGGAGGTGCTGCACCCCCTGAGTCATCCTGGTTCTGTCTGCACTGGGCATTCAGTCCTGCTGACAGTTGTTTCCCAATTCCAACTGTGTAGAGATGGAGAGGAAGAGAGGAATAACTGAAAGACCAGCTCTGAGCAGGCCACCCATCCCAACGAAGGATTTGGGACCAGGGTGGCTCCAGCAGGGCTGGGATCATGAGCTAACCTGACCCACACAAGGCTGTAGAGCTCATGGTGGCCAAGCCTACTGGGTACCCTGATACCTCTCCTTGCCCTGCAGCTCTTCTGCCAAGAGACACTTGATCCCATTCCTGTTTGTTGGCAAGCCCTCATGTAAACGGGAACTAGGCCAGTGCATCCCTCTTTTCCTATTTCTTATTTCTTATAAGATCTCTCTGAACACCTTTATCAGTGATTTCTCTCTCTTTTCCCTTCCAGCTGGGAAGGGACTGGCAGTGAATCCCTCTTGCCTTCACAGCTGCAGTGAAACAGTTAAACCTTTCCCAGGGCTTGTGGTGGGGATGCAATTTATAATTGTGTTTTCCAAGAGAGCCATAAAGTTGTCTCCTATCAGTTCTCTGGCTGAGGCGGCGACTCATCAAGAGTTGCATCAGGGATGAGGTATAATTCAACCAATTATAACTGGCAGGTTATGCTGCACTTGTAAAGTACGGATTTTAGAGCCTGCAATTGCTGATAAACAGTATTGCAGGAGAGCAGAGCGAAATCTATTCACAGGGAAAGGAGAGTTGTAGCATTTAACCCTTTGCTCACAGTGGTGTTGGCAGTGATGCTCGTCCACACTGCTCTGCTGGAGGTGTCACAGGCAGGGGGTTCACAGACACAGAATCTGCTGAGCTGGAAGGGACCCCCAAGGACCATCCAGTCCAACCCTCAGCCCTGCACAGGCCCAGCCCCAAGAGTCCCCCCCTGTGCCCCAGAGGAGCAGCCAAAGCCTCCTGGAGCTCTGGCAGCCTTGGGGCTGTGCCCACTGCCCTGGGGAGCCTGGTCAGTGCCCAACCAGCCTCTGGGGGAAGAACCTTTCCCTGAGATCCAACCTGACCCTGCCCTGACACAGCTCCAGCCCTTCCCTGGGGCCTGTCCCTGCTCCCCCCAGAGCAGAGCTCAGTCCTGCCCCTCCTCTGCCCCTGCCCAGGCAGTTGGAACTGCACTGAGGTCTCCCCTCAGTCTCCTCTGCTCCAGCTGAACACACCAAGTGCCCTCAGTGTCCTCACACGGCTCCAAATCCAGACCCTTCCCCATCTCTTTGCCCTCCTCTGGACACTCTCCAATGGCTCAATCTCTCCCTTCCATCGTGTCCCCCCAGAGTGCCCCCATGTTGAGGTGAGGCCGCCCCAGGGCAGAGCAGAGCGGGACAATCCCCTCCCTGCTGCCCCCAGGACAGGGTTGGCCCTCCTGGCTGCCCGGGCACTGCTGACTCAGGGACAACTGGCACCCACCAGCACCCCCAGGGCCCTTTCCCGGCCCTGCTCTCCAGCCTTTCATTCCCAGTCTGTCCGTCTATCCAGGGTTATGGCTGTGTGAGCACCTGTGGAGGGGCTGCTCCAGGGATCTGTGGTGGGAAGGCAGAGATTTTTGGGGCTGGAGCGCTTGGACCCACACAGCAGGTTGTGAGAGGGGCTGGGAAATCCCACCTGCAAATGAGGTGCCTTCCTGCCCCCAGGTCTGCAGGGCAGGGATGTGCATCCAGCCCACAGGTCACGCAGCACAGGGAGCCCTCGGAAGCTGTGCCCTCTCCCTCTGCTCTAAACACTTTGCCTTTTTATCCTCCATTTAGCCCTGGGAGGGTAAGTGTTTCCCTTCAGCAGAATTAACTGTAATCTCACCATTAGATGACTGTCCTTTAGTGCAGGTGCTTTGGAGCTCCCAGTGACACACCAGGGAGGATGTCACCGCAGGCTCCTGCAGCGGGAAACGTCCAAACTGTCCCACACGTCAATAAATGCTGGGAGGGAGAGCAAAGGCTGCCTGGGCTGCAAAGTAACTCCCTTTCCCTGCTGCTGCAGAGGGTCCCCTCAGGCCTCCAGCCTCCCAAATTCCTCTTTGGCCACAGGTAATTGAAGCTCCTCAGGAGGAGGAGGAGGAGGCAGCTCAGCCGGTTGCCGAACACAGTGAACTGTACGAATGCGAGGGGGGTGAAGCCCCTTAGGAAGGAAGGGGATTTGAAGCAGATGCACCTCCCGTTCCCTTCAGTCCCGGCTGCGCGTCCTCAACAGCTCTGGAAAACCATTCCCAATCCCAGCGCCCCGTGCAGCTGGAGGCACGTTCGGGAGCAGGGCCACTAGAGGGCAAGCTGGCATTGCCACAAACCCGGCCAGGCAGCGCCTTCCTCCTGCCAGCCATTCCCAGGGTCCCTCCAGAGCTCCCGGCGCAGCCCACCCGCCCAGGGGCTCGGGCAGGAGGGAAGAATTCCCCCCTCTGGAAACCTCCAGGCTGCAGCGAGTCAGGACCATCTGACTGCATGTTATTGCAAAGGGCTGAACATTTTGGGGTGCCATGGGCTGTAAGTAATTCACTTCCAGCTTTTTTTAAAGTGGAAAAAGCACCAGCCACTTGATCGTTTTTGATCTGATGGTCCTGGAAGAAATACCTGGTTCTGGGCTTGTGTCTGTCACCTGTGTCCTGAGGGGGAAGCAGGAGAGCAAGGAGGGCTCTGCCCAAGCTGTACCTGCCCTTTTGGTGGACTCACCACAAAGCCAAGCCTTGGTGAAGCTCTTTGCACTCTCACTTTCCCCAGCCTGGGGACAGGGAGATTTTTTGCCATCTTTTTCTCTGGGGATTTGCTTCTCAATGTTTCTGCACGCGAACTGTCTCCATTCTTCTGCTTTTTTTCCCAGTTTATTGCTCTTGCCTTGCTGACCAGCGAGCAAAGGAGGGACATTGAGCTCTTCCCTGCCAGCAGCAGCCCCTGTCCCAGCTGGTGGGTGGCACCTCAGCCAGGTCCTGCTCCTGGGGCACCTCCACGGGAAGGCAGCGGGTTCACTCAGGGCCAGGCAGCCGTGATAAATGGAGTTACCAGTGCAGGGGGGATGTCCTGACATCCCTGGGAGATATTTCCTTACCTTCTAAGGCTCCCAGTGATGGAAACTCCACACCTTCCCCAGGCAATCTGTACCAGTGCTTCCTTATCCATCCTGCTGGAAGGGCTTTTCAGGTGCTGCCACGAATCTCTCTCATGTGGTTTAAGTTCATTTCCTCCTTCCTTATCCACCCCAGGCACGTAGAGCACATCCTTGTCCTTTCTGTACAATCCTTCACATCCTCACAGATCGATTCTGTGCCTCCCTTTCTCTGAGTTAAACCTGCCCTCTCTTCTTGTCTTCCTTGGGAGAATGTCTTTCCAGGCCTCTGATCATTCCTGTTGCTGTCCTTGGGGTTCTCTCCAGCTGCTTCACAGTTTCCTTGAAGTGGAGCTCCTGAGGCTGTTGGAGGTGCCTGCAGGTGATGTTTGCACCTCTCATTTCCCTGGTCCCCCCAGCCAAGGCAGGTCCGGTGCTGCAGAGCTGCTACCAGGTTATTCCAGGTTAGATCCTGCCTTGTTTTGCATTTGTCCCTCACAGAAGGACAAACCACCTTGTCCCTGTGTCCCTCCAGGTTTCTCACTGCTGAGGAGCTCGGCGAGGGCCCCAGTGGAGCTGCTGGTGTGGGCTCTGCTCCTCCAGGAGGGGCCACGAACAGAGAAGTTCTTGTCTCATCTCTTCTCTCTGATAACCAGCGACAGGATCTGCAGGAAGGGCCTGGAGCTGTGTCAGGGCAGGCTCAGGGTGGATCTCAGGCAAAGGTTCTTCCCCCAGAGGCTGGGTGGGCACTGACCAGGCTCCCCAGGGCAGTGGGCACAGCCCCAAGGCTGCCAGAGCTCCAGGAGGGTTTGGCTGCTCCTCTGGGGCACAGGGAGGGACTCTTGGGGCTGGGTCTGTGCAGGGCTGAGGGTTGGACTGGATGGTCCTTGGGGGTCCCTCCAGCTCAGCACATTCTGGGATTCTGTCTTGGCCCAAATAAACGTGAAGCAAACAGGCAGGGATGGGACCAAAGCAGGTTCTGTGCCCTCCCTGCTGCTCCTAGCTGTGATAAGTCCGTGAAATGTTATCTGCTCCTGGGAGCTTAGAGAACAAAGGGCTGGGTGGCTGAATAAATAAAAATAACATAAAATGGTGCCGAGAGTCCTTTTCAGTTAATAATCCCAAGTATCCAAGATTAAGCATTTCCCATAAAACCTTCATGTTTTCAGTCATTTTATGAAATGACAATATAACAATAACAACATGACAATGGCTTTGTAATGGGACAATGGCACACACAGCTCACACGTGAGCAGGAGCTATTTTTTGCCAATAAAGTTGCAGTGAATTGATCCATAAAATAATATTAAAAAAAAAAAAGAAAATAAAAGATAAAAGCAGGGTGGTTCTCCTGAAGGATTTCTTAAGTCAAAAGCAAGAGGGTTCAGCAGTAGAGTCTCTGAAGGATATTCTGAGTGTGGGTTACCCCAAACCTGCATTGGTGTGTCCTGCCTTCAGAATCTTTGAAACAATGAGGTAATTAGAGGATTTGGTAGTGTCTGTCTGTGTTTTCAGTGAGGTGAAGGAATCCCAGATAATTCCCCTGCCTTGGGACTGAGCTCAGCATGAGGGTGTTGTGCTGCAGACTGGAAAGGTGGGAGGAGGCTCAGGGCTCCTCCATTCCACCTGGCTCTGGCTGCAAGAGCCAGTCCTGCAGCCCCCCAGGCTGCTTTTGGGACAGTGACTGGCAGAGGATGGAGTTTCACATGTGTTTGGTTTTCTCTTTGTAACTGGCAACAGCATCTTGGCTCTTTCCTTTTGCAGGTGCAGAAGTAACACTGAAGCTCCCAAAGTATCTTCAAGTTGGCCAATGACAACAATTTGGGGGGCACTGATTCGTTTCTGAGGGATCAAAGTACGTAAGGGAGGAGTCAGAGCATTAAAGAACTGAATTATTTGATCCCGACACTGCTAAGAGTGGAAATCCCATCTCGCAGCGCAGAGGTAGAGGGTTAATTAGTCTTTGTCTGAGGTGACAAATTAAACCTCTGGTGCTGTTTGTGACTTGGGGAGAACAGTGAAGGCAGGCAAACCAAGAGGAGATCTTAAAGGAGAGGGTGGCTTCTGGCTGTCTTCGCTGGCCAAAAAGGACCCAGCCAGGAGCCCTCCCAGAGCAAGGGGGGTTCAGCAGCAGCCTCTGCTCGTGTCCTCTCCTCTCTGCCAGCTCCGATGGAGGAGGCACAGGAGGAGCTCTGGGGTTCTCCATACCATGGACCCTGCTCAGAAATGATGTCAGGAGCAAATGTCCTCGGGAACAAGAAGCATCCCCCCAGTTTCCAGAGGGAGATGGACGCTCAGGCCCTGCAGTTCTCAGGTGTTTTCTTCACAGCTCGGGGTGGGACCTCAGTGAGCTCTGTGAGCTCTTCCCATGACGTGCTTTCAGGGGACACAGCTGGAGGCCCAGGCTGGCACTGGAGCCCCCAGACAGTTCCTGTGGCAGTGATTTTAGGGCTGATGTCCCTGACACAAGGCAGTGGAGCCTCCCTGAAGGACTCGGCCACCCTGAGCCCTGTCAGTGGCACTCGCTTCTCTGCTCGAGGAGCTAAAGCTGCCCCAGGCTGGGAGGGGAACACCTGGCTGGGGGTTGGCACTGCAGACGTGTCCTGGCCACAGGCAGGAATGTGACTGTTCCCCTGCTCCCAAACGCTCAGTTATTTACAGCACAGCCCGCAGGGAGCGCGTCCAGCAGATGCAAATTTCCTTGGCCCCTGTCAAGTGATTGCATTAAGTGCTGCTCACACAAGCGGCTCCAGCAGGGTCCTGACCCAGCCCCGACCTCGGCCATCTGGCCCAGTAATCACCAGCTCATTACACACACAGATCAGATGCTTCCAGGTGTGACACCAGACACAGCCCGTGCTGAGCCAGACACTTTGGGAAGCTTTGGCCGTGTCACAGGGCTGGTGAGGCTGCACTGAGCCCTGGGAAACACTGATCCCTCTTTAACAGGGGCACTGGGATGTCACAGCACTGCCTCTGACACCCTGGGAGCTGAGCAGGTGCAGGGAGCTGTGGGACAGGAGGTCCTGGACTGGGGACACCTCCTGGCTGTGGATTTTGGGCCACGCGCTGCAGGTACCTGGTGAGGGTTGCACACCCAACCTCTGAACTGTTCTGTGTTTCCAGGGCAGAACAGTCCTGCCAGGGACTGTCACCAGCACCAGGGGAGGGTCAGGGGACCACATGGGAGGTCAGAGTCTCCATACCAGTTTGGACTGATGACCTGAGCAACAGGTTGCCAACCCTGTTTTGCTGCAAAACCCTCACAGGCCAGATCCACCTCTGCCCTGTCCCAGGCACACCTGGATCCCTCTGGCTCAACCAGGGCTGACTGAAGTGGCCCCATTTGCAGCCTGGGCTCTGGTTTCACCAGTCTGGAACAGTTTTTGGAGAGAACTTTTGCTGTCGAAGGAATCCTGGTCCTTTTCTTTGCATGACATGAAGAGCTCCCTGCGTGAGACCCTCAGCTCGCTGTGCCACCACAGCCCACACCATGTGTGGTGCTCCATGAAAGGAGAGGGTGCACTTGTGTCCTTCCAAGGGCAATCAGCAGCTGGCTGTACGTGCTTGGAGCTGGGTAGCACCCACGGAAGGACCGTGTCTGCTTGGCTGGGTGAGGTCTTGGCTGTCAGGGAACAGGAGAAGCACTTGTCAAGGCAGCCACTGGCCACAGGGACCTCTCTTGGCATGCAGGGAGGGGTTGGTGGGCTGGGATCAAACGGGAAAACAAATTCAGACTGAGGTGTTCTGGTTCCTCTTTCTCCAAGCCCCTGAGAGCCAGGAGCAGGTTCAGTTGGGTTCTCCTGGTGAACTGGAAGAGAGGCAAAGCACTGTAGACGTGAGATGGCAGAGACAAGAAGGAGAAGATACATCTGAGCTCACTGGGAGTCAGGAAAGCAATTGGAAGGCCAAAAGGTTACAAATTTGGAGGGTGGGTGGAGAAGAACAGGGGGAGTGTGTGGTGGGACATGAAAGGCAGAAGGACAGTAAAGAGTGAGCCAAGAGGGGCACCAGGTCTGGTGGGTCAGGCACAACCAGGCACCGAGGAGCAGATTCAGGGGAACAGCCAGGGATGGCACAGACACCAGGGGTGACTCCCCGTCTGTGGGAGGGCTGGGCTGAGCCACACCATCCCATTAATGTCTGCCGGGCTGGGACAAGGAGTTTTAGGTTGGATCTCAGGGAAAGGTCCTTCCCCCAGAGGCTGGTTGGGCACTGACCAGGCTCCCCAGGGCAGTGGGCACAGCCCCAAGGCTGCCAGAGCTCCAGGAGGCTTTGGAAAACACTCTGAGGGACAGGGTGGGATTGTTGGGGTGTCTGTGCAGGACCAGGGGTTGGACTGCATGGTCCTTGTGGGTCCTTCCAACTCAGAAATTCTATGATCTGAGATCAAAGGGGATATTCCTGCAGAAGGATCTGGCACCAGAGGACAGAGAAAAGCCCCAGTAATGGCCCGACTGACACCAGCAGCCAACATCAGCCACACAGAGCGTGACAGAGCTGGGGCTTTGGGCTTTGTGCAGGGCCAGACCATCACTGTGCATCTCCTGCTTCTTCCCACGTGTGGGGCAGTGTCACCGTGCTCACCCTTGCTGTCCTGGCCATCGAGGGCTCTAGTTCAGTACTTGAAGGGGTCCCAGAAGGATGATGGGCACAAACATTTTAGCAGAACCTATTGTGGTAGGACAAGGGGTGATGGTCTTAAAGTGAAAGAGAAATGACTTAGATTAGCTATAAGGAAGAAGTTTTCTACAACGAGGGTGGGGAGGCCCTGGCACAGGTTGCCCAGAGAAGCTGTGGCTGCCTCTGGATCCCTGGAAGTGTCCAAGGCCAGGTTGGACGGGGCTTGGAGCAACCTGGGCTAGTGGAAGGTGTCCCTGCCCATGGCAAGAGGACTACATGACCTCTAAAGTCCTTTCCAACTCAAAGTCTGTTATGATTCTGTGGCTCTGTGGTTCTGTTTGGCTGCTGAGACACGCACATACACCACTGTCCTGTGCAAACATTGCTGCTGTTTTCTTCAGGGCTTTGCTTGTTATTTCTTCTTCCTTTACTAATTTATTTTAAAATAAAACCTATCAGGCTTTTGAGCTGCTTCTCATGCTGGGGAAATTAATGGTGCTCCCTGGACATCACTGAACCCTGTGGACTTTTAACAGTGGATGTAAATGTAGGGGCACAGCTACAACGTGGAACTTTCCTTGTAGAGAAACACAAAGTCAGGGCTGGGGATGGTGCAGTGAACTTGGGCATCTTGCAGAGACCAGACAGGAAAGCCTTCCAAAAACAGCCAATCACCTTAGTTCCTCCTGAAGACCCAACACCAAGGGGTGCTGCCATCCTGCCCGGGGCTCTGCCCAGCCCCTCCTCTGACCAACTGGCTCATTCAAGGCTCTGGGGAGATGTGGAGGTCACCAGAGCTGACAAGAGTCTTTGGCTGCCTCCTGATGATCTGTGGGTTAGGGATGGGTGTTGATGCTCTGCTCGTGCTTTATTGCTCTGCTGTAAGGTCAGTTCAATATCTCTCATGTGCTGGCTGGGCCACTGCCAAAAAGTAATGTAGCAAGACAAGGACAATGCTGAGCTGAGGAGAAGTGGATGAGCTCAGTGCTCTCAGTGCTAATTATCAGGCGTGATTGGCCTCACTAACAACTTTCCCAGGCCTGGAGCCACATCTTCCCACTTGCTTTTTACCATGATGTGATGGAGAAATGAATGGAATCTACCTCAGTCCTCAGAGGGATGTAAGTGCACAAGATGACTTCCCTACTAAAATTACCTTGTAATGTTGGGATGTGTGGCCCCTTCTACGTGACCTTATCCCTGTCATCCTACAGCAGGAGCGTGAACTCAGCAGCTGCCTCAGCCTGTCCCTGTGGCTGAGCTGGGCTGAACAGCACCTGGGGGGCCAAAGGGGAACCAACTCCATGTGCCACACACAGGCAGCTTTCCCAGTCTGCTTGAGTTGCTTTGTTTCACTGAGATAACCAGGTTAGAGACACCCTGGCCTGAGGGAAGGGCAAGTCAGAACTTCCTTGGCACCTGTGCTGAGTACTTGTGGGTGCCCAGTGCGACACCAAACCCGACCTGCTCCCCCTGGCTGGGCACTCAGGAGCTACCAGGCTGTGTGCCTCGCACTGCTCCTGAAGGAATGGCACCGACTTCCTCCATGGAAAGCGGCTGCTGAGTTCATGCTCTTGTTGGAGGACGCAAAGTCATCACTGACAGAGACATGATTTCCTTTCCCTTTCTTGTCCCAGCCAGCCCAGGGATGTGTTTCTTCTGGAGCAGCCTCTGTCTTGTCCTCATTTCACCACTCTGTACTTCAGCAGTTGGACACATCCCTCCCCAGTGGGGCCCATTCCCTGTTTCTTCAGTGCATCCTGACAAATAGACTCACAGAACTGGTTTGGTTGGAAAAGACCTCCAAGGTCATCAAGTTCCCCCTGTGCCCCATCCCCACCTTGTCCCCCAGCCCAGAGCACTGAGTGCCACGTCCTGTCCTCCCTTGGACACCTCCAGGGTGGGGACTCCAAACCTCCTTGGGCAGCCCCTGCCAATGCCTGACCACCCTTTCCATGTGGAAATTTTCCCTAATATCCAGTCAAAACCTCCCCTGGCCCAGCTGGAGGCTGTTCCCTCTCCTCCTGTCCCTGTTCCCTGGCAGCAGAGCCCGACCCCCCCCGGCTTCCCCCTCCTGTCAGGGGGTTGCAGAGCCAGAAGGTCCCCCCTGAGCCTCCTTTGCTCCAGGCTGAGCCCCCCCAGCTCCCTCAGCTGCTCCTGCTGCTCCAGCCCCTTCCCAGCTCCGTTCCCTTCCCTGCACACGCTCCAGCCCCTCCATGTCTCTCTTGTCTGAGGGGCCCAGAACTGCCCCCAGGACTGGAGGTGCCTCAGCAGTGCCAGCACAGGGACAGTCACTGCCCTGGGCCTGGGACACACCACTGGCCTTCTTACCAACCTGGGCACACCTGGGCTCATGTTCAGCCACTGTTGACCAAGACCCTGATGAATCTGAGAGCCCAAAGAGCTCTTTGAAAGACCGAGAGGTTTTTTAAGTCAGAACCTACCAAGCCAGTGAAGCCTGAGCTCCATCCCAGGCAGTCCAGAGCAGTAACACTCCTGCAAAAGCTGCATTTGCTCCATCAAGGCTTTGACTTTAGAGAATTGACTCCACTGGGCAGTCCTTAAACAGGAGAACAGGAGTATTCCTGGGCCAGTCTCCAGGCAGAAGACAGTATTTGTGGATCCAGCACCGAAATGTGGCTGAGTCAGCATTTTGGAAACGACTGCAAAATCTCTCAGGGGAACAAGGAGGAAAACATTCTGAACACCAGTCACGGGATTTTGTTGTGACCGAGGTCTCAGACAAGGCCCTTCCAACCCCCAGAGGCAGGAACGCCCTGCGAGGTGAGGGGAGACTCCCTCACAGCCCATGGATGAGCACCCAGCTGAGATATCCTGTCCCAAGTAGCCACACTGTGACCCACCCTCGAGGTCACCCTGCCCCAGGTCCCTCTGCTCGTGTGGCCGCTCTGCCCAGAGCACGGGGGACACGGGAAGGACAGGGTGGGATCTCGGGAAGGACAGGGTGGGATCACCTGAGCAGGGGGATCAGCAGTGACTCCGGAGGGGAGCTGGGACCGCTAGAGGGAAGCACGAAGCCACTCACACCAATGGCTCCGGAGGATGGGGATGGAGAGCCAGGGAACTGGCAACAAAAGGGAAGGAGCTGCGGGAATGGGGACGGGCAGAGTCACCTCCTGCTCACACCTCCCGCGTGCCCTGGGCAGGGCCAGCTGAGCAGGCAGAAATACAACAACCGGTTATATCCAAACAGTCCAGTCCTTCTTGGTTCCCCAGAGGAGATCGTGGGGTCTCACCATGCCCAGAACAGTCTGGAGGCTCCCTGGGAGCAACGATGGGACTCTGCATTAGCACGTAATTAAACTTGTGACAAAAGGGCGAGGGGCAAATCTCATAGGGGCATTCCCAGCTGAGGGGTTCCTGGGATTTAAAGAGGCTGAGCTGTGAGGCTCAGCTGAGCCTGACTGATGGTATCCAAGGATGGAGAGCAGCCAAGAACCAGCTCCCCTGTCCGACCCCAGAGCTTTGCCCAAGCTGGGGCCAAGGATCCTGTGGCAAGAAAGGTCAGCTCTGCAGGGGTGCAGGAAAGGGAAGGTCACACAGACAGCTCAAGGGACAGCTGCTCTCAGACACTGAGGCCCCTGGCAGGTCTGGGTGCATATTTGGAAGCACAGCACAACAGCCAGCCAAGCTGGCACTCGCTACCCCAGGGATGTGAGTGTCCTCCAGGCTGGGGGTGCTGAACCAAGGAGGTTCTTCCCCTACTTTCATTTTTGGTCCAGCACAGTTCTCAGTGCCCATTCAGGCCCCCCTCAGCTACACTGGCTGCCTGCCAGGGTGGAGGTTTCCCCCAGAAAGGAGATGGGCTGGCAGCTTTTCCAATCTTGTTCCGTATTTTCAGGAGGAAAAGTCCTCTTCCCAAAGCCCCTGAAGGTGCTGTGCACTTATCCCTCAGCGACTCAGGCCCCCCTGAACATGTTCCTTCCCAAAGCACCCAGTGCCCACACCACCCCCTTCTCCCCATCCCTCAGAGCCAGCTTATGACAGGAGGGAAGAAGATTTGATGACTGGGGAACCAAGGCACACTGGACAGCCCTGAGATACACAGGTCCCAAAATACCCCCTGATCTGCCCCTAATCTGGGTGGTTTCCAGAAGGGAGTCACCTCACCCACCACAGCTGGCTCAGGGAGGGATAAATGACTCTGACAGACTGGCAGAGTCCTGGGGGTGCCACAGGGCACTTGGGTGACGGGAGCAAGACTTCCCCAGTCCCCCAAAGGCCATTTTGGCATTCAGGTCAGTGAAACGAAAAAGAGAGGCTGTGGGACAACACATACAAATGCTGGTGGAGTGAGTCCTTCATCTGGAGCAGAGAGGCTGGGGATGGGGTCAGGTTTTCCTGGGGGTTTGTGTGGCCAATACTTGGAAATGTTTTGTACGTTTTCTGGAAAAGAGCTGAAACTGGAAGTCTGGATCTCTGTTTTCTCTTTTCTCACTCGTTTGTTCTTCTTGAAGAAGGCACTTTCACCATCTTCTGCACACCAGAGGAGACCCAGGGCATGAGGTTTCTGATCTGGGAGGGCTGTCCTGGACACCCTCTGGGGCAGTTTCTTGCTGTGTGGGGCAGGGGCAGATGTGGGGGAAGTGAAAGCCTCAGGTGAGCCGAGATGCCAGGGAGGTGCCCAGGCTGGGCTGTGGGACACCCCCGTGTCTGCAGGTGAGAGCTGCACAGCCACTGAGGACAGGAAAGGCCAACTGTCCTGGCAGAGGGGACACGACACTGGGAGTGATGCTCAGCTGCACTGGTTGTGTCTGGGGACCCCACTCACGGACAAGCTGGGGACATATTTGGCTCCAGGAGAGCTGCTCTCCAGTTGGTTTACACCAAAAAGCTTGGAAACAAGAAGACTTTGTCCAGGGTCTGCAGCTGACAAAACCTTGGCACCAAACATCCAGAAATGGACCTTGAACAAACAAATTACTGAAACAGCCTGAATGTCCAGGGCCCCAACCTGAGCAAGCCCCAGACCTTGGATGTAAAATCACATGCTTTGATTGCTTCTGTCTCTGCTCCCAGCCACCCCATGAGCCACATTATCCTCTGAAGAGTCTCTGGTCTTTCCGGAGGTCCAGATTAACATCCTGGCAATGGCAAACACAGGAATCAGAGCCAGGAATTGAACCTGAACAGTTCCGGACTGGAGCAGAGACAGAGTGTGGGTCAGGTCAGAAACAAAGCACTACTCCATGGTAATCCCTTCCTGGAGCTGTGAGAATCCCATAAGGGATGCCTTTGCTGGGAATGCCCTTATAAAGGTGCCTGGAGAAAGCAATTCCTCTTCCCTCACTGCAAAATGTGTGGCAAAGGGTGGGAGACTCCTCTGCCCTGAGCCGCAGCAGCTCCAGGGAGAGGAGGTGGCTGCAGGGCAGAGTCACAGCAGTGCCTTTCTTTGGGTACACAGTGCCTGGCTGCAGCTCTCCGTGTGTTCACTCTTCCCTTGCTTCCAGTCTTTATACATCTCATTTATTTCTAGAAAACCCTTCCAGGAGGATATTTCAGATCCTGTTTGAACCAGAGCCCGTGGACTGTGCTCTCTTCATTTGCTGGCTATAAAAATGGGGGTCTGGGCCCACGTGTCTGCATCTGCTCCTGGAATGCCTGAGGCCCTGCCTGTTCCCACACTCACTGCAGCCTCAGCTGAGTCGCTCTAAATCACAGAGCTGACAACAGGCTCCATCTGCAAGGAACAGGGACATCTTTATGCACTGAGCCAGAGCACAGGAGCCCCTCACGCTGTGTAAGGCAAAGGAGCCTGTGGGAAGGGTCAGGGATCATGGAATCATAGGCACAGAGAATGTGCTGAGTTGGGAAGGACCCACAAGGACCATGCAGTCCAACCCCTGGGCCTGCACAGACACCCCAACAATCCCACCCTGTCCCTCAGAGCGTTGTCCAAAGCCTCTTGGAGCTCTGGCAGCCTTGGGGCTGTGCCCACTGCCCTGGGGAGCCTGGTCAGTGCCCAACCAGCCTCTGGGGGAAGAACCTTTCCCTGAGATCCAACCTGACCCTGCCCTGACACAGCTCCAGCCCTTCCCTGGGGCCTGTCCCTGCTCCCCCAGAGCAGAGATCGGAGCTGCCCCTCGGGAGGAGCTGCAGCCCCCGCTGAGCTCTGCCCTCAGTCTGCTCTGCTCCAGCTGGACACACCAAGTGCCCTCAGCTGCTCCTCATGGCCCCTCCAGACCCTTTGGCATCTCCATGTCCCTCCCTTGGATGCCTCCATGACAGCTTTAGATCTTCCCTACATCGTGTCCCCCCAAAGTGCCCCCATGTTGAGGTGAGGCCGCCCCAGGGCAGAGCAGGGCGGGACAATCCCCTCCCTGCTGCCCCCAGGACAGGGTTGGCCCTCCTGGCTGCCCGGGCACTGCTGACTCAGGGACAACTGGCACCCACCAGCACACCCAGATCCCTTCCCATGGTGCTCCCCTCCAGCCTCTCATTCCCCAGGTTTCCCATCCAGGGTTGCCCCATCCCAGGTATAGAATCCAGCCCTTGTCTGACTGAGACAAGTGAGACTTGAGCCTGAAGACCCGGGATTGCTCCTTGTGGATGTCTTTACTGGCCCTGGGGGCTGTGCTGGTGCTCCCTGGCTCTGTTGACTTGCTCTCTGTGTGGACAATCCCGGCTGCCTCTCTGTGCTCAGGAGGTGCCACCACATCTGGGTGTGATGGGGACACACCTCAGCTCTGCTCATGGCAGACCTCAGTCTGCACCCCACACTCATCTCCACTGTAAACCAGGGAGGTTTTACCACTCTTTGTCCAAGAAAATGCTGCTCTCATGGACCTGCAAGTGCAGGCCACACCAGCATCAGTCCCAACTGCTCACCCAAGTAACCACAACAGGATTCTGGAGTAAACTGCAATAAACACTGTTGCCCAACTTCCTGCTTTTCACTGAGCCTCTGTGTTCATCCCTCAGCAGAGCTGCTTTCCTGGCTGTGATCCTGCTCAGAGGGTCCTTCATAGAATCATGGAATCATAAATGCTTTGTGTTGGAAGGGACCTTAAAGTTTGTCCAGTCCCACCCCCTGCCATGGGCAGGGACACCTTCCACTAGCCCAGGTTGCTCCAAGCCCTGTCCAACCTGGCCTTGGACACTTCCAGGGGTGGGGCAGCCACAGCTTCTCTGGGCAACCTGTGCCAGGGCCTCCGTACCCTCCCCAGTACCCCATCTAACCCTGCAGGAAGCCATTCCCCCTTGTCCTGTCCCTCCAGGTCCTGCCTGCAGTTCATCTGGGGACACAGGATGGACAGCATCGTGCTGGCTTGTTGCAGAAGTGCCTCTGTGTGAGTAGGACACCCACAAAGTAGGAATGCTTTGGGGTGCACTCCCCTCACTGCCCCTGTTGCCTGTTCTGGCCCAGGGCAGCAGCTCTGCCCCCTCCCCTCTGAGCACCTCAGCACATCACACACTGACCCCTGCAGCCCCCACGGCACGGACACGCTCAGCCCAGGAGGTGGAGAGAATCTAAACCAGCAGAAATCCAACATAATGAGGCTTTTCAAACCAAAGAAGGTCAAAGGTGGTCGTTGCTTCTAATTGGACATGCCCTGATATCAGGGAGATGGAGATGAGATGAAGGCTTTAGGTCAGGTTGAGTGTGTCCTCTGTGTCCCTTCCCTGAGCTGTAGGAGAGCAGGGCCAGTTGAGTGTGTCATCCAGGCTGCAGTGCAGGGAAACAAGTCTCTCAGAGCCCTAAACCTTCCCCAAAGACAGCAGGATTAGTAGGAAAATCCCAGCAGACACAGCACCAGGTGTGTTTTTTTCCCACCTTAACCTGGCCCATCACTCCTGAGGAAACTGGGACTTTTAAAGGATGGAGTGGGAGGAAGAATAACAGAGAGTTCCTCAGCTGTCAGCTCTGCCTCTGGCTCTTGATACCACCCTGGGCATGTATCCTGTCAGCTCTGTGCACAGTAGGGTGGAGATGAGCCTGTAAACCCTCCTTGCCTCCCAGAATAGAGAATCAATTCATGAGCATCAGGAGAGCTTTGAAACTGCAGCAGGAGGCTGTGAGAGAGGGAGATGCTGCAACTCCTGGGCTCCAAAATTCAAAGTGATGTTCCTTTTCATTTCTTCCACAGCCTACCAGGCTTTGACAGGCTGGAGCATCAGGGAAGAGCCTCAGCTGCATGGACCAGCACCTCTGTGTCTGCAGCTGGGATCCCTCCCCAGTCAGGAAGTGGAGTTTGGCCTGGAAGAGCTGGAAACAGTGGGACCAGCTGGGCAGGGGCTGCCAGGGCAGCAGGAGGGTGCAGTCTGAGCATCCCCCCTTGTGTAGAGCCATCACAGGGTGCTCCCAATGCCCTCTAGAGATCCCAAGCTACTGGTGGGGCTGCCTGTCCCCCCTGGTGAGTGGGGTGGAAAATCAGGACTTGGGGGTCCCAGAGCTTCCCCCAGGACATCCACTGTCCACCCTGGTGAGTGAGGTGGAAACAAGACTGGAACTTCCACAGAATATCCATCACTCTCCAGCCTTCCCTTCTGCACCCCCCAGGTCTTGTGGGAGTCCCTCAGCAGTGGTTACAGGTTTCCAGCATTCCCATGTGCTCCCCGTGCCTGACTCAGGGCTCTCTCCACCTCCAGCAGGACTGGACGGCTCTGTACCAATTAAACTCTTAATGAAGCTGATCACAGTACTGGATGGGTTCGCCTCACACTTCCAGGATCACGTGTGTACCTCCCCTTCCAAGGCTCTGCAAAGAGCAGGAAGGATTCTGACCCTGGAGCCAGCCCAGGGTTACTCCTTCGGCCCCAGGAGCAGCTGCTGGAGATGCTTCCCCAGCAAGTCTCTGCCTCAGTGTCCAGCTGGTCCTGCTCAGGGGGGCTCAGGGAGGCTCCAAGGGACGCCCCGCTGGTCCCTGAGCACGGGAAAGCCCAGGCAGCAGGAAGGAGCTGGGCTGGCCCCCGCCAGGGCACTGCAGTGCAAACCCCTTGCAGTGGCTCAGCAGTGATTCACAGCCCAAAGCCCCTCGGGCCTCCTGCAGCTCTCCCTCCCTCCCCTCTGCTCACCCCCACACAACATCTCAGATGGCTTTCCCACAGCAGGAATGACTTGGGAAGGTGTCCCAGGCAGGCACCGGGGCCCACGGCCCGCCCAGGGCCGGGGAGGGGCTGTGCCAAACCAGGGCTCAGCTTGGGGCTGGTCTGCAGGGCAGAGCTCTGGGCCCCTCTGCTCCTGCCGGCAAGGCAGCAGGGCTGGGCAAAGGTTGGGCACTGCCCTGGAGACATCTGCCCTGCTCTGAGACCATGAGGAACTTGGGGCTGAGGCCAGGGAAGGGTCTGACCTGGCCTGGCAGGGTGGGCTCCCTGGAGAAGGCAGCTCTCACAAGTCCTTGGCTGCAGCAAGGAGCTGGCAGATGAACCGTGCCATGAACACTCCTGCAAGTGCTGTCCTGGCAGCAGGACGGGGGCAGTGCCCACGGGGGTGCAGGATGGTGGATCCAGATGCACCTGAGCCCTGCTGCCTCCTTGCTCTGTTACCTGCTCGACCCAGTCTGGGACATGGGAACAGGGAGTTTGGGTTTCTGCTGCCCTGTGTCACTCACACTGGCTGCAGAGCCAAGGCTTGGAGCTGATCAAGGGATGTTAGGATGGGACTCTGGGATGCCAAGGTGATCAGTGCCCTTCTGGAGTCAGCACTAGGCATTTGCCCTCTGGCTCCATGGAAATCATTTTCCATGTGTGAAAGGGGATAACAAGGAGCCAGCAGAGGCTGCCAGGCTGTGAGATTAACTCATGTGAGGAGAATCCTTCCACCCAGCAGCCAGCCATGGGCAAGCTGGGATTCTCCCAGCCTTGCTCAGGAGGCAGATGCCAGTCTGTGGGCACACGTGCCCAGGCCCCATCCATTGACACAGAAGGTCTCTGGTTACAAGGTTCACAGCAGCCTTGCCAGTTTTGAGGTGGGATGGCGGAGGACGGTTTATTTTTGGCTGGGGTGAAGAGGGTGCGGACGGAGAGCCCTGTGATATGAGGAGAGCCCTGTGATATGAGGAGAGCCCTGTGATATGAGGAGAGCCCAGTCATCAGGAGGTAAGTTTGGGCATCCCCCCAGCTGGCTGGTGCTCTGACCCTGCTCAAGGTGCTGGTGGTTCTCACAGCTGAAACTCCTGCCAGTGGGGCTCTTCCCCCCCCGCCTCCCGTGTCTGTCTGGCTGTGGTTCCACTCACACAGGGGTCCCAGGTGCCAGCCTCGGGATGCTCATCCTCCTGGACAGGGGTTGGGGATGTGGGAAGCCGGATTTCCACCAGACTGGGATGGACAGGGGGAGGGTGATGCCTCTCCCCACTGCCAGGAAGGAGCTGTAGAGCAGAGGGGTACCAGGGCTGCCTGTGCCCACTCAGCCATCAGTGCCCAGGTCACTGTCCCCCGGGGGCAGCAGGTCCTGCTGCAGAGCTGCCAGTGCTGCGGGGAGGCCCCGACCTGGGCTGGCTGCTCGTTTGTAACAGGCTCCTGTTCCCGCTGTGGTCTCCTCTATGAGCACTCAGCTGCCTTGTCATCAGCCAATTCGATCCATCAGCTTCTTGACAGGCTGGGAGAATAAAAATAACCACCCATTTCTAAGTGCCTATTATGGCACTTTGAAAAATGCCTCCACAGGCGAGCCTGAATTATTCCCAAAGTACTCATTTTTTAAAAACGTTATTTTAATGTAATAAATTATTTGTACTGAAGAGTAAAAGATTATCCATGTACCCTGATAGCTCTCCTGCACAGCCAGGGGTGCAGGCCTGGCCTCCCTCGGGGAGGGAGCTCTAGGGCCGTGGGAGCACAGGAGCCCCTGGGAGCTGCCACTGGTGGTCCCTGTGCTGTGGGGAGTCACCAGTGGAGACCTGCAGAGCTGCCACTGCTGCTTCAAACAGCCCACAGAGCCCAGGGCCCCCGAGCTGGCCCAGCAAAGGGCAGCATCCTCCGGGGGAGGAAGGGCAGCCCCAGCTCCACGGGGCAGGAACTGCCCTGGCCCAGCCGGCTCGGGGCTCCCAGCAGGGGAAGGGTGTCCCTGCCAGGGTGGGAAGCTCCCAAATGCCACCACAGCAGCACCCTGGGGCTGGGCAGGGGCTCAGGGCTCTTCTCAGCAGCTCCACCCGTGTCGTGGGAGTGCCTGGACACCCCCCACACCTCCCTGCCGGGCTGGGCCTGAGGGAGCTGGGGGGGATGAAGGGAATGAAGAACCTCCTCCCCTGGGCTGGCTCTGGGTGCAGCTGAGCTGGGCAGGGCCGGGTGGGAGCCCAGGAGCAGGGGTGGGAGCAGGGAAGGGGGTCTCCTGGAGAGGCTGGGGCTGCTGACAGGCTGAGGGGACTGGGAATCCCTCATCTCACAGCAACCAGCCCCCTGGGAGCACCTTCTGCCCGAGGACACCACAGAGACCTCCTCCCGGAGCAGAAGAGCTCAAAAAACCCCTAAGGTTTTTCCAGCAGGATATTTTGGGTCTTCCCCCCCCCCCCCCCATAGAATTCCATGATATGTTTAATACCTTTTTTTTTTTCCTTTTCTTTTCTTAAAACTGCTTGGGTTTAAGCTAAACCCCAAAATACTTGTCCTTCACATCCTTGTCTTGGTGATTAAAAAAAAAAAAAAAAGGAAGATGAAACCTTATTTTGGAGGAATGTTTTGGGTGAATCCAAAAAAGGATCTGGGTTTGTTGTTTTGGTTTCTGGGTTTTTTTTAGTTAAACAGCAATTCGTAAAACGTGGATTGGAAGAGGAGGAAGGCCCAAGTCATGTTTCAAATAAGTCTCCTGGAGGAAGCCAGAGCCTCAGCATTGACTACGGGGCTGCTGGAGAGGATGGGAAAGTGGGAAAGCATCACTGCTGGAGGAGAGGACATGGCTGTGGGGAGGATGTGATTGCAGCCTCAGCCAAAGCCGGCAGGAAATACTGGGAAGGAGACCCTGGCAGGGGATCCAGGTGCCCACTTCTGCCTCCAAGAGGGACCAGCACACGGCGGGAACTGTCCTTTGCCACTGCTGTGGGTCACTCCAGCTCTGTTCCCACATCTCTCTCCTGAGCTTGTGCCTGGAGCTGGGAGGGCTCTGGAGCTGGGAGAGCTCTGGAGCTGGGAGAGCTTTGGAGTGTGAGAGCTCTGGAGCTGGGAAGGCTCTGAATCTGGGAAGGCTCTGAAGCTGGGAGGACTCTGGAGCTGGAAGAGCTCTGGATCTGTGAGGACTCTGGATCTATGAGGACTCTGGAGCTGGGAGGGCTTTGGAGTGTGAGAGCTCTGGAGCTGGGGGGGCTCTGGAGCTGGGCAGGCTTTGGAGCAGCTCCCACATCCCTCCCACCACAGGGGCTGGAGCCCATCCCAGGGGTCTCATCCCAGCCAGACCTGCCCTCCCCGAGTGCCTTGATTATGGGGTAGCCATTCAAATCATTTTAATGAGCTTGGCTCGCTGCTGTGAGGCCCCAGTAACTATGGCAACTTCATTCAGAGGTGGCTGCGTGGTGGCTGCCAGGATTTGTGGCTGGGGGAGCTGATTGGAGGAGCAGGGAAGGTGGGAGAATTCCTTGGGGACTTTGGGCTCGTTTACACGAGGGGTTTCATTTAAAGTGCTGTCAGGTGGCCCTCGGGGGAGGCAGGGGGCCAAGGCAGACACGTCCCCTTTGGCCCCGGGACCACTGGCCACGTTGCCAGGAGAGCAGGGGAGCCTGTGCTGTGAGCTCATCGTGGGGGTGGGACTGTCCCCTCCACCCCTGTCCCAGCCAGCCCCTCGCAGGGGTGTTGCAAACCAGTCTTGGATCCCAACAAAGAGCTCGGCCCTTCTCACACCCCGGGAATACAAGCTGTCACTCCGGGCTGGTGGTGGAGCTTTGCTGGTCTGGGAGCAGGATCCACAGTCCCACCTGAGGCAGCACAAACCCTGCCCTGTGCTGCCCCTTGTGCTGCTCCCTCCCTGCCATCCCAGCCATGCTGCTCATCCCTGAGGCACTCACAGCAATTCCAGGGTCTGTGTCTGCCTCGTATCAGCAGCAGGAAGAGCTGGAGCAAGAGCATTTCCCTGGGAAATCCCTGCCATCCCACCCTGGCCTGGATCACGCAGGGTGCTGGATTCAGGGAGGAAACAATTCTTCTGTTTCAGTGCCACTGGCAGCTCTAAAATCTCCAGCCAGCTGCTGCAAACTCCGCAGTCACATCATTTATACAGGCATGGGTGGCGTCCCTGCCCAGCAGGGCAGATTGCGGGTCCCTCCCCCACGTGGTTTTGCCTGAATCCAGCTGGAATCCTCCCCCAGCACAGCTCTGGGGAGGCTCTTTCCCCACGGGAAGCACGTGGGAGGCTCGTTTTGAGGGCAGATGGTGTTGGATGATGCCCTGAGTGCCTGGGGGAGGGCACCATGTCCCTCAGTGCCCAGTTTGCTGAGCACTCCTTGGCCTGCTGAGGTGCCAGTGATTCCCAAGAAAGCCTGGCACTCACACAGGGAGGCTTTGAACTCCCTTTGGGCAGTGTATGTCTGCTCTGTGCCACTCCACAGAATCCCAGGATACGCTGAGCTGGAAGGGACCCCCAAGGACCATCCAGGCCAACCCTCAGCCCTGCACAGGCCCAGCCCCAAGAGTCACTTAATAGATCCTCCCAGGCCAAAGCTCACCAGCCCGTCCTGCCAGTGCCCTTGCACAGAGCTGACCCAGAGCTTCACTTTTGTCACATCCCAGTTGCCCCTCAGGCTCTTCAGTGTAAAAGGAGACCTTTGGTCCTGAGGCTGGAGCCCCTCTGCTCTGGAGCCAGGCTGGGAGAGCTGGGGGGGTTCCCCTGGAGAAGAGAAGGCTCCAGGGAGAGCTGAGAGCCCCTTGCAGGGCCTAAAGGGGCTCCCGGAGAGCTGGAGAGGGACTGGGGACAAGGCATGGAGGGACAGGACACAGGGAATGGCTTCCCACTGCCAGAGGGCAGGGAGAGATGGGATATTGGGAAGGGATTGTTGGCTGGGAGGGTGGGGAGGCCCTGGCACAGGTTGCCCAGAGAAGCTGTGGCTGCCCCTGGATCCCTGGAAGTGTCCAAGGCCAGGTTGGATGGGAATTGGAGCAACCTCGGCCAGTGGAAGGTGTCCCTGCCCATGGCAGGGTGTGGGACTGGATGAGTTTAAGGTTTCTTCCAACTCAAACCATTCTGGGATTCTGGGATGCTCTGAAACCAGAGTTTTTCCACAGACTCCACTTTTCCTGCCCCATCACACACCCTGTGAGAACTGGGGTGGTGAAGTTATTCCAGACTCACGTGTCTGGATCCTCACATGTTTATCTTGGATCAGTGTCTGGTCCCAGCTGAATTCCTCAAGAGTCAATGAGGTGCAAGGGTTTTTTAAATCCCCTCCTGGTTTGCATCAGCAGTAAATTGGTGTTTATAGGCACAGTAGCTGCAGCCTGTTTTTAGGGGAAACGGGAAGGAACAGAGAGCACAGGCTGGCTGGGAAGGGGGGGATTTCAAGGGTCACAGGTTGCAGCAGAGAAACCCCCTGTGGACACCACACCTTGAAAGTCTGCTCAGCCTCACACTTGGAGAAATAAGCAAAAAGAGAAATGTTCTCAACTTATCTCTGAATCTGAAAAATAACTTTCCCACCCAGGCTGGTGCTGCTCCTGACTTCATCTCCTTGCCCAGTGTAATTAATCCAGCTTGGATCCCATTACCTGGGAATGCAGCACAGGAGAGACACATAGACAACAAGCCGTGGGAATTTTTGGATGAATTGTGGGGTTTTTCCACTGGAAAATGCTGATTTTTTTCAAAACCGACACTTACTTTCAGAGGAGGTCGGTTTTGATTAATTTATTGTCAGAAAAAAATCTTGAAGAAGTTCTGAATTTGTCAAAATGAAGTGTTTTGACATTCTCGAAGGAGAAGAAAACAATCTATTTTCCAGTTCAGATGACCTCTTGTTTTGAAACTTAAGGTAATTATAATTAAACATTTCAGAAAGATGAATACTTTGAAATCAGGCTTGGAAGGGACCCACTCAGCTCATGGATGTCTGTAAGACCCTAATTTTTCAGGACAAGCTGTGATGGAATCCTTTGTGCAATCTGAGCCATCAGCAATTGTCCTCACCGCGACCCCAGGGTGTCACAGGAGAACAAAGATTGTCCTGTGAGCCAAGGGTGCCAAAGCTTTTCCTCTTCCCAGGTTCCTGCAGATGGACCAGAGGAGCTGAATCAGGACAACTGCAGCTCGCAGGGGTGGGACAGCAGCTCTGCTGGCACATGTGGGACACAGAGCTCCCAAAAAAGGACTTTTCAGATGATCCTGTTGGCTGCTGCCCTCTCCCCTGAGCAGCCCCTGCTGTGCAGGAGGGGAGGAGAACCCTTCCCATCACACACAGGGTGAACGAAGAGCCAGCTGTGGGTGATGGTCTACGGGTTTGGAAAAACCTGACGTCCCCACACATGAGAGCGTAGAAGAGTTGTCTGAAGCTCAAAATCCCAAAATATCATCACAGAATCACACACTGATTTGGATTGGGAGGGACCTTAAAGCCCTTCTCCTTCCACCTTCTGACGTGGGCAGGGACACCTTCCACTAGTCCAGGTTACTCCAAGCCCCGTCCAACCTGGCCTTGGACACTTCCAGGGATCCAGGGGCAGCCACAACCCCCTCTTTGGTACCAATATTGGGCACCAAAGTCCCACTGGCACCTGTTGGGTGTGAGATCCTCCCTGTGCTGCTGCTCTTCAGTTTTCACCTGTGATGGGCACAGAGGGACAACAGCAGCCCCACTCACCTCCTGCCTCAGGGCAGTGGGAAGGGTTTGAACCTGGAGTGCAAAGGCTTGGGAGGGTGTCTGGACCTGAGCACTTCACCTGAGAGCTTCAGCTGCTCTTTTTGGGGCTGTGCAGTCCCAGGCTTCCCCCCTCAGTGCCCAGCTCCAGCTGATGGGCAGGAGCCAGCAGCCCTGAGGGCTGAGGGTGGGAATGTGGGTTGGATCTGTGCAGAGCCTGGTTGGATCCGTGCAGGGCCTGGTTGGATCCGTGCAGGGCCTGGTTGGATCTGTGCAGGATCTGGCTGGATCTGTGCCCAGCCTGGCTGGATCTGTGCAGGGCCTGGCTGGGTCTGTGCTGGCAGAGGATGTCCCACGCTCTCCTCCTGGCGTGGAGCAGCTGGGCGAGCAGCAGGGTGGGGGGAGCTGCCAGCTTCCACACTCCATCCCAGCCTTGGGAAAACCTCTGGCCTCTGCAATCTCCAGCTACAAAGCTCCCCTGCAAGTTGCATTTGTGCTCATTGGAAGTGATTGCATTTTCCTGGAAGGATTTGACCCTCTGTTTGCGGTGGCGGCTCCTCCAAAGGGCTGCCGGCTGGAGGCTCAGTGCAGTGACAGCCAGCAGAGCTGGGAGAGACCTCCTCCCGGCCTTGGAAGCAGCTGTGGAGGCTCCTGGCTGGCAGGAGGGTCAGCTGGGCAGAGCAGGAGGTGTTCCAACCCAAGAGGAAGCACACAGGGCAAGGAGGAAAAGTGATGCAGATGATCTGCCTCTCCAGCCTGGCACAAAACCCAGACCAGGCAGAGAATGTGACACGAAATCACATCAGGCGTTCATGCAACACCAGGGGCCAGGACTAGCCAAGGTTCAGGGTCTTGGGGGCTTGCTCAGAGCCAGGAAGGCTTCACTTGCCTGGAAGGGGGTGGGTGCTGAGCTGTGGGAGAGATCAGCACTTCGCGGCTTGGCTTCACTGCCCAGCTAAAGGGGATAAGAGGCACCTCCTCCGTCCTGTCCCTCTCCAGCCCCACAGAAATCTCAGGAATGTCACAGCAGTTCACTCAACAAAACCATCCTGTTACCTTTGCAGAGCCCAGGAGCAGAGCAGAAACTCAGCTCTTCTCTTTGTTCTGTGGATGAGGGCCGCTGGGAAGCCCTAAGGGAGGAGTTCCCGAGGGTGCTGGTGGCAGGGACACACCCAGCTATGAGTGCTCAGCTGGAGTCCAGACAGATGTTGGGATTCTGGGTTTTAGGATTAGGCCTAATTAGCTCAGAAAGTGAAGTTACCTTTTATCTCCAAAGCTTGTTGCTGATCCCCTTCTATTACTCCCTGATTCCTCTGCACATATTTGTAGGAACATAACAAAGTCATGGATGGTCCAAGCTGCTGGCCCCTGTCTGCATTCCTTCTTCCTGATCCTGTCCCATGGAGGGAGATGGAGCACAGCCTGGGCTCTGCATCCTTCAGGAAGTGTCTGAAGGGGACCTGAGCACATGGAAGTGCCAAGAATGAGGAGGAAAGGAAAGAAAAATCTCCCTCCTTGTCTTCCAGATTGGCCGAACAAAAACTGGGCGTGGAAAGCCCCACGGTGTCACCACGAAAGACATGGTTTGTGGCAAATCACTCTGCCCGGGTGTCCTGGACACAGGAAAGGTGTGACAAACCATAAATATAAAACCATACAAAGTGCAGGAAGTTCAGAACTGACACTTTCCCACACGGGTGAGACTGAGTCAGGCAGATTCAGCAAACCTTGTCTGTCTCAGCATCCCCAGAGAGCCAGAGCCACAAGAAAATGCTGCCTGGAACCAAGAACAGCCAGAAATTATCGGTGTCCTTGGGACATCTCAACCACCACAACACTGAAACAAGTAGGTTAGCAGCAGTGACACCAACTTGGACAGGGACATGAGGTACCCTAGAGCAGAGTTAACCTAGAGGTAACCTAGAGTTAACCTATGAGGTACCCTAGAGCATGAGGTAACCTAGAGGCTTTCAGTGACAGCCCAGCTCTGAAAGGAGGGGAGAAAACTCATTTTCAAATGCCCTGGCAGAAATCAATTTATAGGTTTTGAAGAGAAACAATCTCAGGCGGAGTCCTGGCCTCAGAGCTCTCAAAGAGCAGAGGGACAGAAGCCTTAATGATTGCACAGTCCCTGAGCTTTTCCAAGCCATCATTTCAAGGGGGAAGGGTTTCAGAGCGAAAAAGAATGAGATATTGGGAAGATAGATGAGCAGGGCTGCACAAGCCCCACTTGTTGGGTTTTGTGGTATTTCTGCTCCCTGAGGGGCTTTGGGGTGTTTCTGTTCCTCCGTGGGTTTTGGGGCCCCTCTGTTCCTCTATGGGCTTTGGGGTGTTTCTGCTCTTTGCTGGTATTTAAGGTATTTCACCTCTCTGATGGGCTTTGGAGTTTTTCTGCACCCTTATGAGATATTAGGGAAGGATGAGATATTGGGAAGGAATTGTTGGCTGTGAGGGCACGGAGGCCCTGGCACAGGTTACCCAGAGAAGCTGTGGCTGCCCTGGATCCCTGGAAGTGTCCAAGGCCAGGATGGATGGGAATTGGAACAACCTGGGCCAGTGGAAGGTGTCCCTGCCCATGGCAGGGGTTGGCACTGGATGCGCTTTAAGGTCCCTTCCAACCCAAACCCTTCGGTGGCTGTAGGACAGGGGGGGTGGCAGCTGGGTGCTGTGGGGATCCCCCTCTGTCCCTGCAGTGCAGGGGACCCCAGCACACCCTGGGAGCTCAGTGGGAGCCGTGGGAGGGGAGCCCAGGCTGACACGGGGCTGCTCTCCTGAGCCTTCCCCTCCAGCAGGTCCAGGCAGGGATCCCTGCGGGTCCTGGGAGCGGCAGGGCTGTAATTACAGAGATAACTCACACCATGTCACCCAACAATGATACATGAAAATGCTACATAAACCCGTCTATCTGCTGCTCTGGATTTATCTTTCTGCCTCTCTATTTATTTCCTCCCCCATCCTATCGCTCGGGACCGAGCAGGAGCTGCAAATGCCAGCTGCTGGAAATGCAATTTGTTTTGATTCACCAACATCTCCAAAAATATCTCTGTGACCTCTTGATTTTTTTTTTTGCAATGAATTATGATAATGATGATTTTTACTTATATTAACAAACTGCAGCAACTCAACACGGCCAGCAAATATAGATATATATAAAAAACTCCAACCAAATATACACACATTACTTCTTTTTTTTAATTAAGGAGGCCTTAAAACAGTATCAAACAGGGTGGGTTTTCTCGCTTCTGCTTTTCTAAAAGGCATCAGTACCAAATTTCTACCCTAATTATAACAATGCTCCTGCTAATGAAAGAATTCATTTGCCTCCTCTAATCAGCTGGTTGGAAATTGCAGCTGATCCGTGTGGAGGAGGGGCTGCCAGGAAGGGCTGGAGGAGCCAACTCACAGTTTCCAAGGTACCTCTGAAACTGGGAAGCCACGTCCTCGACAGGAGGTGTAGATTGGTGGTGCTGCTGAGAACCCCATGGCAGTGCTGGGCTGGGCTCCCTGGGCAACCTGGACTCTGCCTCCAGGAGGGGAAACCCTGGGCCACATCCGAGGGGGGAGAGGGGAAAACGGTGCTGATGGAAAGTGATGTCAAAGCTCATCAGGCTGCTCTTGTTTGGTTTTTCATGGGGGGAAAAAACAGAGGTGTGGAGCCTCAGGGGTGGCTTCTCCCAGTCCCTGGAAGGTCCCAGGCAGGAGAAGTGCAGGCTCTGGGGAGCCCAGGGGATTTGGGGTGCTTCTGCTGCCTGTGCAGAGCCCAACTCTGCCTCCTTGGTGTGCTCTGGGGTGTTTGTCCTCTCTGATGGGCTTTGGGGTCCCTCTGCTCAGGGTCCAGGGCTGCACAAGCCCCACTCTGGCTCCTTGATGGGTTTTGAGGTATTTCTGCTCCCTGAGGGGCTTTGGGGGGTTTCTGCTCCTCCGTGGGCTTTGGGGCCCCTCTGTTCCTCTATGGGCTTTGGGGTGTTTCTGCTCTTTGCTGGTATTTAAGGTATTTCACCTCTCTGATGGGCTTTGGGGTTTTTCTGCACCCTGACGACTTTGGGACAGTGGTGTGTGTCCTTCACTAACCCACCAGTCCTGTCACAGTGTCACCCGGGGTCTCAGCACAAGTCCCACGTGCCCAAACCATCCTTATTCTGGCTCCTTCTGGGTGATTTGTGAGGGCAGGGGAGCTACAAACCAGATGATGGTTCAGAGCAGCCCTTGGAGACTTTTCAGGACCCCTGGTGCTGATCTGCTGCACAGAAGCAGAGCAGGCATCTCCAAGCCTGGAGGCTTAAAATGGTCAGTGGGCACCAGTGACATCTCAGGGTGGACTCATTTCACCAGTGGCTGGTGACAAAAGCCCTCAGAACATGAGGAAGGCTGTCTCAGGAATGTGGTCCAGAGGTCCAGGTGATGCAGGTCTCCACACAGCCCTGCTTTGGACCCACCTTCTGCTGCCAAGCAAATCCCTGGTGCTCTGGGAGCTTCTGCTGCCCTGGAAGGTTGACATTCAGAGCAGTACAAGACATTAGGAGAGCTCACTTATACATTTATTTCTGCTCCCTGATGGGCTTTGGGGTATGTGGGGACACCCCACAGCTGAGGTTTGTGGTCCTGTAGGTGCAGTCACAGCACACAGTGAGGAGCCACCTCCTACACTGCAGGAAAGCCAGAATTCCCCCAGCCCAGCAAGCTGGGATCAGTCTCACACTCATCACAAAGACAGCAAAAGCATCAAGGCAGCGTGGGAGCAGCTCCAGGCTATGGATAACTGGGAGGAAGCCTTGGGAGAGCAGAGAATCTTCTGACTGGTGCTCCAAAGCTCCTGACTGTGTTGAAGGGATGTGGGCTTAGCTCCATGTTCCAGCCTCATCCACCAAGGAGCAGGATGGAAGGTGCCAGGCTCCGTGCAAAGGTGGGGAGAGCCTCCCAGCAGGGTTGGATTTCAGCAAATGTGGCCTCCTTGAGCCTTCAGACAGGAAGAGATGGGGAGGTTAATGTTCCAGTCACCGCTAATTTTTCCTTTACCCTTTGAGATCCAGGATGGAGACACTGCCCAGAGATGGTCCTGCCTGTGGGCCTGAACAGGCTCTGAGGGCACCAGGGGAGCTGCCAGATGCAGAGCAGAGTGTTGCTCTCACTGCAGCAAGATCCCTGCACCTTCCCCTGCAGGGCCCAGGGGCCCTCTTGCCATTTGCACAGTCCATGGTTTGTACATGTAAAAGCACCTTCAGGTCAGCCCTGGCTGGGCAGGGGAGGGTGTTGTGTCCCAGCCTCCCGTCCGGCTCCTCAGCAATCTGAGAATCATGGAATGGTTGGTGTTGGTAGAGACCTTAAAGCTCATCTCATTCCACCCCTGCCATGGGCAGGGACACCTTCCACTAGCCCAGGTTGCTCCAAGCCCCGTCCAACCTGGCCTTGGACAATTCCAGGGCTGGGGCAGCCACAGCTTCTCTGGGCAACCTGTGCCAGGGCCTCCCCACCCTCAGAGGGAAGAATTTCTCCCCAGTATCCCATCCCTCTGGCAGTGGGAAGCCATTCCCTGTGTCCTGTCCCTCCATCCTTTGTCCAAAGTCCTCCATTTTTTTAGTAGACTCCTCTCTGGAGCCTTCTCTTCTCCAGGCAATCCCTCCAGCACCATCCTCCCTCCTGCTCTGTCCTCTCACGCCAGTGCAGTGCTGGCATTTGCAGAATCATGGACACAAGCCCTGGCCTCATTTTGTCACAAGTTTTTGGGAAGTGCTGAAGGAGCAGCTGGAGCAGGAGCTCTGAGAGTGGCTGCTGAGATCCAGGAGCAGCTCTGGGTCAGCTCTGGCAGGGCTGGATCGGGGATGATTGAGGTGTTGAACACAACCACCAGATGGTTCTGGTAAGAACCCCTCTCTAGTTCTGTGGTGAAACCATCAGAAGGGTGTAAGACCAAAATAACCCCGACAAAGCTGCCCCCAAAGTCCCATTTGCCCCCTGGGTCACTGGCAGAGACAGGGGCAGGTGTGAGGATAAACAAAGTCCTTAAAGACTCAAGGAAAGCCAGACATCAGCAACAACTCACTCGTGTGTGCGAACCCTGCCAGTCCAGCGAGGTGCTGGGCTCCTCCCGCCTCAGCACAGGTATCTCCTCCCTGGTCACCCTCCTGGAAGCTCTCTGGGACAGATGGATCTCCTCATGCCTGCGTGTTGTTTTCCTGCCTTAGGCTGTACCAAGTTGTCCTTCAGGTACGTGGTTGCTGAGCACCAGAGCTCGCTGGGCCTCAGGAAGGCCCCAGCCTCCCCCACCCCGTCCTGTCATCGAGCAGGGAGGGCTCAGGGGCTTGGGCTGCACTTTTTACCCAGAAGGAACATCTCACCAACGTATCAGCACCCATCCATGCCAGGGAGAGGCTGCTTGAGTCTCACCTGAGCATATGGATTACTTTCTGTGAGGTACAGCAATGTTTTAATGTTTAAATAAAATTTTGTAGCACCACTGTAATGGCAACTCAAAACAGCTGGAAAATGGGCTGTGAGAAGAGCCCGGGTTGGGCTGGGCTTGGAGCAACCTGGGCTAGTGGAAGGTTGTCCCTGCCCATGGCAGGGGATGGAACAAGATGGACTTACAGGTCCTTCCCAACCCAAACCATTCCATGAAATCCATTCTCTTTACCCCTCTCGGAGCTGCAGCATCCCCACCATGGGCAGGGTCTCCATGGCAGGTCCACCCTGTGCTGGGAAGGTCTGAGGGACATAAAGCTGGTCCTGAGTGACCTGATGGGGATGTCCCAGAGGTGAGACCCTGAGGGAGCTCAGTGAGACCTGCCCAGACCCCATCTCTGGTGCCTGGGATACACAGGGGGCTCAGAGGGGAACACCAGGGAGCTCCCAGAGCCCTGCCTTGAGTCCCCACAACACACCCCCGGGCACCCCAGGAGTCCTGCCCAGCCCGGCACTCACAGGGACACCCCGGCTGGGCACACCAGGAACGGTCAGGGATGCAGTGCCAGGAGCAGGGATGGAGAGAGGGAGGGATGGAGGGATGGGGGACGGATGGAGGGATGGGGAGAGGGACGGAGAGAGGGAAGGAGGGGGGGAGGGAGCCAGCGAGGGAGGG
>VXAY01001347.1:77885-114155 GCA_013399855.1 Oxyruncus cristatus
GATGGGGGAGGGATGGGGGATGGATGGATGGATGTGGGGATGGATGGGGGATGGATGGATGGATGTGGGGATGGACAGATGGATGGATGCATCCATGCATGGAGGGAGGGAGGGAGGGATGATGCTCCCATGCCCTCAGTGCCCGTGGCAGGGTCTCTGGTTGCCCTCAGTGGCACACGTGCTCTCTCAGAGCCGCGCATTCCGAGGGAACACATGGAGTGTTTACACGGCAGCTCCTGCTCCTTCCCCGTAGTGATGTCGGTGGTGGCAGCTCCGTCTCCTCCCGCTGCCTCCCTCCCCCCCAGCACCCTTGTCATTTCCCTTCCCTCTCTGACAGCCTTCAATGGGCTGAGCCTTTTGCCAGCAGAAGGGAGCCAATGTGTTCCCGGCTGTCAGAGGCACTTGGGCTGCATAAAGAGCCTCCCGTGTGGGCTCACAGCTAAAATGTATGTACAGACAACAGACAAAGCTGTCACCAGTGTGCCAGCACCATCAGTAGCACTTGATCTTCCCAGCACAGGGGACATGCCTCAGTTAGTTATTTTCATCCCAAAGCCTTTTATTTTTTTTTTTTTTTCCTGTTTCCCTTTTATTTTGGGAGCCGGGCCGGGCAAGGGGACTTTTGTTTCCCCTACACCACATGGAAGAAACAACACGCAGGCCTGGTGGGCACATTATGTTCCCAGTAAGGAGCTGTGGCATCTCTGTGAGATGCTTTTAGAAAGCATCAGACAACCTCCCACCCTGCCTATCCCCTGCCACCCTTTGGATGAGCTTTGGATGAGACTGAGCCAGCTGGGAAGTGCAGGAAAGGGAAAACCTGCTCGACACCCAGAGGGAGCAGTAACTCAAGGGTGAGCTGGGCAAGGAAGGGGGTGTTTTGTGTGACAAAGCCCTGCTGAACCAGCCCAGGAGGGCCCTGGAGCTCCCCAGGCAGGCTGCAGTGTCACTGGAGGAGGGAAAGGTGCCCTTCCTCTGAGCAAAGCTCATCATCCTCCTGCCCTGGTTCTCTGTAAGGTCCGGGTGATCACCTGGAGGGTGGGCTGGGGCCAGGGTGCAAAAGGAGCAGCATGAAGGGGAGTCACAGCAGCAGCACAGTCCTTGTCTCTCTGAACACCTGCCTGTGTCCTGTCTGCTTTCCTGCTGTGCTCGTGGCCTCACCCATGAGGACAATGTGGGCATTTCCGCAGGGAATCAGATGGTGCAGGAAGGACCTGGCCCACCCGAGGGATCCTTGAGGTAGACACCACTTTCCTGCCTGCAGGAGAGGAACAACACAGCAAGTCCTGACAGGCACCCCTGCACCTCCTGCTGTCCTTTCCTTGGAGGGTGGGGAGGCCCTGGCACAGGTTGCCCAGAGAAGCTGTGGCTGCCCCTGGATCCCTGGAAGTGTCCCAGGCCAGGTTGGAGCAACCTGGGCCAGTGAAAGTTGTCCCTGCCCATGTCAGGGGGGGTGCTGGATGGGCTTTAAGGTCCCTTCCAACCTAACCCAGTCTGGGATTCTGTGACATATTCCAATAAATCTCAGGGAATATCACATCCCTCAACTGCTCCATGAAGACACATTTTGGGAAGGCAATACAGCCATAGACTTTGTCTCCCTCCACTGGTGGTGACCTTTGCAAGTGTCCTGCAAACCATCTTTAGGCTCAGACACAGATAAAGGGACCCAGGTACCAAGGGGAAATTGTCTTTAAGAACCAGAAGAGGCCCTGAGAGGCCAAGCACCCTCTGGTTCCCCAGCTCTGGGAGCATGGTCAGATTGCAAAGCCACAGATTATTTTTGGTTGGACTTGATGATCTCAGAGGTCTTTTCCAGCCTCAGTGACTCTGTGGCTGCAGCAGCTCCTTCCAGCAGCCCGGGATCAGCCCTGGCACAGGCCTGAGGGTGCTCAGCACCGCTGAGCCTGGAGCTTCTGCTGCCCAGCCAGCTTTGGTCTCCTAAAGCAGCAGCAGGAACAGCAGCCCTGGAGCTGGGATGTGGCTGGGGAGGCAGGAGGCTGTGATTTCATCCCCCCAGGAACAGCCACAGGAACTACCTGTGTCCCAGTGAAACCCCCTGAGACCAAGCGGGAGAAACAGGAGGAACCAGCCCCGAGTTGTGAATCCATGGGGGGAGGAGGCCCCACAGACACAAAGAGAGGCCAAATTCACCTACTGAATTATTCACTGGGAATTTCTGCTCTGTTCTGGCAGACACACACCCAGCAGCTCTATAATAGGGAAATTCAGTCTATATCATAGTGGTTAGACACGTATCCATTACACACAGCAGTTGTTAATCTTCAGTGAATGTATTTAATAATAGCTATTTATGCACCATACATTAACTACCCCTTTTAAGCTTCAATTGAATGCATATTTGAGACCCTTAATTCAAAGCACTACTTAAGGCTGAGGCTCTGAGTCAGGGTAGGAAAGATTTTGAAAGAGGGGTGTTTAAGTACTTTGGAATAAAGAAAACCTTTAAAAAAACACCCCAAGACGCCTAAAGATGTTTCTTGCACTTGAAATCCCTCCTGGATGCAGACTGGAGAGGGGATCCATGGGCAAAGGAAAGCAGGAAGCAAGTGAGAGAGGTGTCTGGGTGCCCTGGGGGCACAGGAGTCCCAAGGATCACAGCCTTCCTTCGGGATGAGCCGGGCTCTGCAGCTGCCCTCGGGCACTGAGGGATGCCCTGGGCACTGGGAATGTCCTGTTGGCAGCTCGGCTCCTGCCTGGAGCCAACTGCAGCCCAGGGTGTGTGGGGAGGGTGGGGAAGCACTGTGGGACCTCCAGCCTTGCAGATAAACCCCCCACAAATCTTCCTGGAAAGGGAAGGATAAAAAATAAAGGACATATTCCTGGAGAACTGCTGGAGTGCAGGTTCCTCCACAGGGGTGCCCAGGGCTGTGGGTATCCTGGGGCCAGGGGCTAGAACAGCCTCAAACAACTCAAAAATGATCCCCTGATGTTTTCATTTCAATCAGCTCCTCCATCTGCGTGTGATACCCAAGCATCAGAGCAGGCAGGGGGGGAGCAGGAGGTGGGAGAGATAAAGGACCAAAGAGGGACCCAGCTGTGAGTCAGGGGCACTGAACCCCCCGCCCCAGAGGGAGCAAACATGGACCAGAGCGCCTTCCTGCTGTCCTGCACCAAGTGGCTCCCTGCTCCAGCCTTCCTGCTCCTTAACAGCCTCCAGCCCCTCCTGCTGCTCCCCCTCCCCAGCTCTTCCAAGCCCCACCAGTTTTTCCCTTTTTTTCTGGCTGTTTCCTAAACCAGCCAAGCTAAAATGAACTTTCCTGAGAGCAGGGAAGCCATGGCACCTGCCCTGCTCTGGGTTCATGTCTTGGAGAGCGACGTGTCATCAAAGCATCCTGAAAGTTGGACAGTCTTACCTGGACTTCTGGGTGGGGATTCTCTGGGGTCTGATACTCTGGTTCAGATCCCATTGCTTCCATCCCTGAAGAAGAGAAGGATCTGGGGAGATCTCAGAGCCCCTTCCAGTGCCTAAAGGGGCTCCAAGAAAGCTGGAGAAGGACTTGGGACAAGGGATGGAGGGACAGGACACAGGGAATGGCTTTAAGCTGAAGGAGGGCAGGTTTAGATTAGATATTAGGAAGAAATTGTCCCCTGTGAGGGTGGGGAGGCCCTGGCACAGGTTGCCCAGAGAAGCTGTGGCTGCCCCTGGATCCCTGGAAGTGTCCCAGGCCAGGATGGAGCAACATGGGCTAGTGGAAGGTGTCAGGGGGTGTGACGGGATGATTTTGGGGTCCTTTCCAACCCAAACCACTCTGTGATTCTGTGGTTCTGTGATTCTATTTTTCACTGACTTGAATTTCCCCTCCTGTTTTCTGACACCTCTTGGTCTCCCAGCATCTGCCCCCTTGTTTCAGACTGACCCTGAGCCCAGGCCCACCAGATTCTCTCCTCCTGGAGCCAAAGCAGATGCTCAGGGACCTGTGCAAGAACAGGGCTGGCACGCAGTGACCGTGTCCTGAGGTCCAGCCAAAAGACCCCTAACCTGAAGGCGTCTTGGAATCCAACATCCCCTGATGAGTTTTCCTCCTGTGAACCTGCCCATGGAGTCGGACATTTTCACTACATGCCATGTGAAGGGCCACCTCCTGTGGAACATGAACGTGGTTCCACCAGTTCTGGGGAAAACCCCTGCTCCTTGTGCTGGAAATCGAGGAGCCAACACCACTCCACCCCCTGGGACACGCAGGATTTTACCATCTCCTGTCACACTCCACATCCCTCGGGAGATGGGGCCAGAACTCCCCAAGCTTGAAAGCAGAGCCCACCAGGGATTTACCCAGGGATAGGCTGACAGCTGGTCTTTATATTTCTGGTCTTCATTCCTTTCCTAATAAATCCTAACATTTGATTTGCTTTTCCGAAGCACTGCTGAGCACAGAGATGACATTTTCCAAGCTGCCTGTATTATAACACTGAGATCTTGTTCTTTAGCAGTGACAGGCAGCTCACAGGGCTTTATTTAATTCATAAAGTTAGGACTGTATTTTCCATGTAAGTTAGTTTTTCATTTATGTGCAGTGAATTTTATCTGCCATTTTGTCACCAGTCACTTCATATCACAAAGTCTTTCTGCAGCCCTTCACAATCGGCCCTTGTCTTTACTACCAAAATACTTCAGCATCTCCAGCTGAAGGTGTCATTTCAAAACCCGAAAATTGATGCAAATGAGCCATCTGTGGTGGCATCCACACAGCTAAACCAGGTCAGCCTCAGAAGGGGTGTGGGAGCAAACCCCCACATCGTCCTCCATGTGACACGAGAGTTCCCACACCCTGGCTGAGGATCCCAACCTCTCCTCATCTGTCCAGGCAGGACTCAGGGCTGTGGCTCTGTGCAGAGCCTCCAAGGCTCTCACAGGCCTGGCTGGGCATGAACACCCTTCCCTCTCCCAGATTTCTGCCTGGGCCCCCAGGGTGCTGCTGGAAGGACAGGTGGTGCCAGGAGAGCCTCCTGCTGCTCGCTGGGAGCGGGAGCTAAGCAGAGGGAAGTGCAGGGAGCTGGAGGCTGAGGGGGGCAGAGGACATGGTGCCTGCTGCTTTTCCTTGCACTGAGCCCAGGGCAGTGCTGGGCCTTGCTGGGCCATCCCCACAGTTCACCCCTGAGCTGTGTCACACCCTGCTCTAGTGCAAGGTGTTCCTGCCCCTGGCAGGGGTGGAACAAAGGAGCCTTAAGGTCTCTTCCAGCCCCAACCATTCCATGATTCCATGATTTTGAGGAGCCAGATGGGAGGCTGGGGATACAACATCCCACCCTGCCCAGCCATGGCTGAACTTAAGGTGCTTTTTTTGATTTGTAAGCCTGGGGGTTCATGCGGGGGGTGTCCCAGGGCACGGGCAGTGGGAACAGGCCCTTGTGCCAAGTGTTCTGCTGCCAACACCTCAGGGCAGGGCTGGGTTTCCTTGCTATGCTGGTGCCACGGCCAGCACGTGGACTCCTGATGGTGCCTGGATTCCAAGGAGAGATTGCTTCCTCCTGGAGGACCACAGCCCACAAGGCCAAAGCAGGATGAGAAGTTTAAAGGAGGAGTATTTTTCACCAGAAAGGTGTGAAACTGCCCCGAACTGCCTCACCCACAACCTCAGAGCATGTCAGACCCAGGCAGGAGCAGAGCCCAGCACCTTTGTCAGCCAACCTGTCACCTCCAAGGGGGCTCTGCTGTGCCCTCCTACATTTCCGTGGGTGCTTCCCTTCCCACAGCCCGTGGGCCACCAGAGAGTCCCAACCAGGAGGTTGATGAGAGGGCACCAGGCACACGGAGCTGGGCCCAGGCAGGCCAGAGAGGAGGCTGTGGGGCACAACTCAGGACAGACTAAACCCACGGACATCTTGGAGAGCTTCACTCTCTCCAGGCTTTTCAGCTCTGACCACAAGTGTGAGAAATCACTTGGCTCCCACAGATGCCAGGAAACGAGCAGGAAAATCCTGCTGGAGCCAAGGCACTCAGAGGATGGATGGAGCAGGACGGAGGGGATGTGTCTCCAGAAACTCTTTTTTGACATTCTGGGGCAGCAGCAGGATTTTTTCTCCACCCTTGAGGCTGTGAGGACAGGGCAGGGGATGAAGCAATAGGAAGCCTCACTGCTGTGTGGAGAATGGGAAGGGAAAACCCTTTCCTCTGGTGTGACCCAGGGCTGCTCTGGACAAGGAGGAAGATGAAGGGCTGGAGCTTGGCCTTTCTGTTCCTCTGCAGTGGTGCCAGACCTGGGAACGAGCTGGGGACAGAAAGCACAAGTTTAGCAGCAGCAGTGTCAGGGCTGCAATCCCACAAGGGAGGTTTTCCCTGTGTCCCCAGACATCATCTCTGAGGGCAGCGGGGTGGCAGCAGCAGAGGTGCTGTGGAGCTTCTGCAGTTGGTCCCCAGTGCCTGGCACAGAAATGAGGGGTGTCCCTCAGCTGCCCCCCTGCAGCAGGAGCTGCGGGTGACCCTGGTACCCCCAGAGAGGCTCAGTGGGGCAGGAGGTCACGTTTGCTTCTGGGTGGATTAAAACACTCCTGTGCCATCCACCTGCCCGTGGGGAACTGGCTGGTCCTGGGTGGCCATCAAAGGGCACAGGGCAGCAGAGCCGGGAGCAGAGTGCTGGTGTCACTGCTCTAGGGAATAGTTCCTTCTGGGGGTACCAGTGGGGTACCATCTTGGATGAGAGGGGTGAGCAGGGCCATGGATTGGAGATTCCTGGTGAGGATGTGGAAGCAACACCACCTGAGTCCCCCCACCCCTTCTCTGGTGCCCTGTCTGCTCTCCCCTGAGCAATCCCCTGAGCAATCCCCCGAGCAATCCCCTGCTCTCTCGTTCTCTGTCGTTGTGCTGACCCTGCAGGCAGATGGTCTGAGGGGAGCACACACACTGCCCCCACTGATGGGGGTGTGACCACCAGCTCGGGCACTGCAGGGCAAAGGCAGAGCTGCTGCCCCAGGAGGATGCCTGGAACAGCCTTGAAGCCATCCCAGAATCACAGAACCCTTGAGGCTGGAAAAGCCCTCCCAGCCCATGGAGTCCCCCCTGTGCCTGATGTCCACCTTGTCCCCCAGCCCAGAGCAGAGTGCCACAGCCAGGCCTTCCTTGGGCACCTCCACCACCTCTCTGAGAGCCCATTCCAATGTTCAACAACCCTTTCCATGAAGAAATTCCTCCTGCTGTCCAACCTGAGGCATCAGCTCAGCCTGTTTCAGGCTGTGCTTGGGACGGACTGGTCCGAGCTGTGGGTCACACCAGTGTCATGGATGGTGTCATGCCCTGACTCCCTGGGGACAAGGAGGTGGTTGGCATGTCCTGGGGGGGCTGGGAAGGAACCAGAGCTGGCACATCGTGCTTGCTTTCCTCTGTGCTCCCCATTTGTGGCCACTGGGAAGCGGGACAGGGAAGGGACCTTTTCTGCTGCAGGTGCCTGTGTCTGGGAAAACAGCCCTCCTGACCCATCCTTTCCAAAGATAAGGCCAAGAAAAGCTGCAAGGACAATGTGGTTTGATTTTCTGGCCAGGAGGGAGAACTTCACCCCACTCAAGCCCAGGGTTTCTGCTTGGTCACAGCAGACCCTGCAGGGAGATATCCCAGTGACTGAAGAGCTGTGAGGGACAGAGACTCCCCCACAGCCAGAACAAGCTGTTGGAGGGTTTATCTCTCTGCCTGTTCACACTCAGCTCCCTCATCCAGCTTGTCTGGCTGCACTCTCCAGCTGATACTCCGCCTTGGTCTCCAGCCAAGGGCCTTGGGGTGTCCCTTCCTAAGGCACTTACAAACTCAGACAGGTCAGATATTAATGTTGTCTTGCATTTAACAGTGATGAAGGCCTTGCCCATCTGCCCCCTCCCTTTACACAACACATTTCCAGCACCTCAGACCGTCCTTTGAGTCATTTTCTGATGATTTCCAAATTTGCCATCACACTTGGAAAAACGTGGACGTCTGGCACAGGCAGGGTGTGGGTTGCCTTGGTCAGTTGTGTGCAAAGGTAATCCATGTCCAAAGGAAATCCACGTCCAGAAGTAATGGCACACCCAAAGACAGTTCCATGGCCCTGCTGCAAACAGGTATTTCCCTGCCGATGCAGCCACGAGCAGTGTCAGGTCTGGCAGCTGCATCGAGGTGTCTTCTGACTTGTTCATTATCCACAACATCCATGTCAAGGTTAGATTTTGTAGGACATACTCACCTCTCCTTGTAAAGGCCAGATTTTTCCTTGGAAGGGGGTTTCGGCCTGTTTTGAAAACATAAAAAGTGGAATTTTTTTTTTTTTTTTTTTTTTTTTTTTTTTTTTTTTTTTGTGAACAAGAGCTGCATGGGAAAGAGATTTCTCTGAGTTCATCTGCAAACTGTGCATTTGTTTGTTTGCTTTTAGTGTTATTCAAGCCTGGAAAAAAGATAAAGGTTTTCCAAATTATTGTCAAATTGATTTTCAAAGGGTTTGGAGTCAACATTTCATTTGACAGGATCGGAATATTTCACTTCAATCAAGCTTTTGGGTTTTTCCAAATTAAATGAGAGGGAGTTTTTAAACTGAAGAACATTTCAGACCCAAAAAATCAAAACATTTCATTCTGAATGTGTCAAAATGGCCATTTTCAATGTTTTCACATGGTTTTTTTCCTCCAATAAACAAAATTGGGCAAAATCACCATAATTCTACAAAACACTTCAGAGCTGACACACACTTGTGTTTCCACCGTGAAAAAAGTCGCACGGAACAAAATTCCTTAATCTTCTCTCCCAGGGTGGCATTGTTGGGGCGGGGGGGGGGAGGGGAACAGCTCCAGGAATGCAAACTCTGGAATTCCGCAGCAAATATTCATTCATCCATCCATTCTCTGGATAAACAGCATTTCCCAGTCCTGTGTTTTGCTGCCGTGGGCATGGCCAGCCCGTGGCTCCAGCGGGAGCTCTGCCCGTGGACACAGATTGCTCCGGTCCCCGTTGCTCTGCAGGGGTTTGAACTGGGCAGCTTCCCCTCCGGGTCACATCCTGTGTCATCACCCTGGTAATTGTCCTTCCCTTCCTTGGGCTCATTCCACAAAAAGTCCCAGATGAGACAGAAAAATACCTTGGCACAAAGCTAAACGATGTGATAGCTTAATGGTCACCAAAGGGGTGTGTTCCTCCTGAGCAAACCCATCACCGCCAAGAGGGTCACCTCCCAGGGGTGGATATCCACGCTGGAAAGGCTCTGGCAGTGCCTGCTCCCCAGCCACCTGCACTGCTGCACCCCTGGGTGACACGGGGTGGACACAAGATGGGTCTGAGCACCCTCCAAATAGTGACACTGCAAGTCTGAGCTTAATTCACCTCCACAAACCCACCCCAGGTGGCTCTGGGCATGAGACTGACCCACACCTGCTCTCCAGGGACTAAGAGAATCACAGAATATCCTGAGCTGGAAGGGACCCCCAAGGATCGAGTCCAGCTCCTGGCCCTGCACAGACACCCCAACAATCCCACCCTGTCCCTCAGAGCGTTGTCCAAACCCTCCTGGAGCTCTGGCAGCCTTGGGGCTGTGCCCACTGCCCTGGAGAGCCTGGTCAGTGCCCAACCACCCTCTGAGGGAAGAACCTTTCCCTGAGATCCACCCCTCTTTCTCCCCCTGGGGTTCCTGCCACTGTCTCTTGGCTTCCTCAAGGGGCACCTTGTGGCACCAGCCCCACATCCCCTGGCATGAGCTGCCCAGCTCTACCCTGCCACAGCAGGGCTGCTCCCCAGCTCACTTGGTGATTGATTTATGGAGTGTGAGATTAAAGGCTGGAGCTGTAACAGGGAGCTTTGAAACGAATGAAATTGCAAAGAGGATTTGTAAGTGTGACTGAGCTGCTCTGGCAGTGACACCAAGCAGGGGTTCTGTGCCAGCTGGGGAGGACAGAGGGGCTGCAGGGAGAGCTGGGACACAGGGCCAGGAGTGAGTGGGATGGACAGGTAGAATTCCAGTCTTCTTTTCCTGGTGTGCAGTAAAAGAAATCACAGAACTGTAGAACATCCTGAGCTGGAAGGGACCCACAAGGATTATCCAGTCCAACCCCTGGCCCTGCACAGACACCCCAACAATCCCACCCTGTCCCTCAGAGCGTTGTCCAAACACTCCTGGAGCTCTGGCAGCCTTGGGGCTGTGCCCACTGCCCTGGGGAGCCTGGTAAATGACCAACATACACAAGAGGGTCTTATTGATCAGGATGGCCTTGCCTTGATTAACTCATGTCACGTAATGGGTGTGAGAACCTCTCCTCCTGAGGGCTTTGTGCTTCAGGTCCCTGCTGTGTGGGAATGTGCCCCCCTCGGGCAGTGGGTTTGGTTCCCCTGGGTGGAATCAAACCTGTCTCACTGCAGGGAGCAAAAACATTGGAGAGGAATTGCAAAACCCCTTCAGCCACCTGCTTTTGGGCATGTGCTTCTGCTACCTCAACAGTGGGGTCTCCACTGGCCCTGAAGGTTCCTGATTGTTTCCTGGAGAGTGGGCCACCCCCACTGCTCAAAGGGGAGCCCTGAGTCTTCACCACCAAGGAGACTTTGCAGTCCCAAATGGACCTGCCAGTGCTACAAGCATCCTGGGGCTGGGGGCTGTGGAAGTGGGACCTCTGGCTCTCTTCCTTAAATGTCAGGGGTTAAATCTTGCCCTGAGCTCCTCACATGCTGTGAGAGCAGGAGCAGTGCCTGAGTGTTGGTATCACACTGAGCATCTGAACAGGTGTGTGAGGTTTTCTGTGTTCTCTGAGCAATGCCCAGACTCGCCATTTCATCGCTCCTGGTGCACTCCTTGTCTTTCCTCAAACCCCGGCAGAAGCAGCCCCGGGATTCAAGGGAAGTTGAGCCTCTCCCACAACCTTGAACTCCTGTGGATCCTGCAGCAGGATATAGCTGGGAAAGCGAGTGGATTTAAGGGCTTTTAACCCAATAATGAGGAAACTGCTGCTGTTCCCCCCTTGCAGCAAAGCTCGGGCACAGCTGGTGGGAGCGGCAGCAGGACCCCCGGGGGTCCCAAACGGGGCAGTGCCCGGCTGAGCAGAGGGAGCCCAGCCCGGGGACCGGCCGGGGGAGGGCTGAACGTGCCTTTGCTGCCATCCAGCTCAGCAGCGAGGCAGTGACAACCAGCCCCCGGCCAGCCCCGGCACAGCGGGACACGCTGATCGAAGCCCGATGGATCGAGGAAGATCAAAGCTCCCCTTTTATCTCGGTCTCCCTTCTGCCTCCTTCCACAGCTGGAGGGCGTGTGTTCCCCTGCTTTGTAGATGCTCCATCCCCTTCTTTAAATCTTCACTTCAAGCCTTCCTTTCTTCTCCGGCGCGCAGCGAGTCCTCCCCGAGTGCGCCGCTGTGATGTCCGTGGAGGATCCCGTTCTGAAGCAGGAATTACAGGGCCCCGCGGCGGCTCCCGCTCGCCGAGCATCTTTTTCAGGTAGCACTTGGTGTTAAGTGCACATTAACCAGTCCGGAACGGCTGCAGCATCACAAAGAGCGGCTCAGGGGGACACCCCTGTGCCTGGTGCTCGTTAGGATCGGTGTCGCAGCACAGCCCGGAGCGGGATGAAGGCTGAGCCGCTCCCCTCCTTTCTGCTGCTGGGGCTGCCATTACCTCATTGGATCAGGTGTAACATATTAGAGAGCACATTAGGGGATGACACAAATTGGGTTTGGCTCTTGCTCAGTGAAGGAAGGGGCCTTGGTTCATGTAATGAGCACAGAAAGAGGGAAGTGCCGGGGCATCCTTGTCACCTCCCGTCTCAGGGGGACCTCCAGGCTGGAGCAGCCGCCCACAGCAAGTCACGTGTTTCTGCTGAGCACTTTCACCTGCAAAATGGGGGGGAAGTACTGCTCGGGCAGCCCCCCCAGCCAGCTGAAGAGGGGCTCACAGTTCACCCCGGTCTGCAGGGTCATGTCCCAACCCCCGGCCCTCCCCAGGGTGATGAGGGATGCACTGAGTCATTGGCAGGGACCTGGCTGTCTGAGGAAAACGAGGCAGCCCAGAATATCCCTGGGTCTGGCACTGGGGGCTTAGGCGTGAGGTCAGTTCTGGATGAAGTGGGAGGCCTTGCAGGGCTGCAGAGGGTTCCTGCTGAAGACCAAAGTCAGTGCAGCCGAACCTCGGCAGTGTCTGAACCAGGCGAGTTCCAGGGGACTCTGTTCCAGACTGTTCAACCCAAAAGCTGCAGCTCCTCATTCCATCCTACCATTGCCTTGGCCCTCTCCCCAGGATCCTGCAGGGCCAGGGAGCTCCTCTGGGGTCACCTCAGAGATCCCAGCAGAGACACAGGGACAGCACCCCTGGAGGTGCTGGTGCTGGACAGAGGGTTTCACAACCCCTAACGCTGGGGCAGTCACCATCACCCCTCACTCCTCTTCGAGAAGCTCTTTGGTCACCACCAGCACCAGCAGGGTCAGCCTGGGCTGTGCAGGAAGAGGGTTAAAGTGCTTAATGTTTGCTGTGCTCACAGTAACTGCAGCTGATGGTGTTCATATGCACATCCAACCTATTTTAATATCTCATGGCAATGAGCTCTGCAGCTCTAACCACACGCTGCATAAAAACTTGTACCGGTTCTGAATTTACTGCCTTTTAATTTCCTGCATTATGATTTTCTGCATTTCCTGAGTTTAATTTCTTGCAATCCTTATCTTCTCATCACTGTCCAAGATCAAATCTGGGGTACATTCTTCTTACTGCTGTGACTAAAAATACCACACAGCCAGATATTCCTGCAATACTTCACAATACATTTGCACCTTCAGCATTTTTTTTGCCCCAACAACAAATTAAAAAAAACCAAACAAACAAACAAACAAAACAAAACAAAAAAAAAAAAAAAAAAAACCAACCAACCAACCAAAAAAAAAACCCCCCCAAAAAAAAAAAAAAAAATCACACACACAAAACCGAAAACAACCCCACAACAAAATGTGAAGGAACATTGAAAAATCCTAAGCAAAGTACAGCACATCAGCTGCTGAAGGTGGGGGCAAAACTGGTTAAGATTCTCCTGTTTGAGCAACAAAACAGAGAAATTGGTGACATCACCCAGGACCAGCCTGGAAGATGGTCTGAGCCTGAGCCTGCCCATGGACACCAGGCCTGGGCAGAGCCTGCAAAGGTCTGTGCAACCAGTCAAGAGAACCCTCTTTGTCTGGGCTCGCCCCCTGCACCCCTCCTGCTCTCAGCACCTCATACCATCACCCAGGCTCCCTCTTTTCCTCAGTTTTAATAGAGGAACATGAAGTGGTGAGCCCAGTGTCATTTGTCTTCGTGCCACGCTGATCCCACTGCAGTGGGTCTGGAGCAAAGCAGGGGCTGGGGGCTCACCAAGGTGGTCCAGGACACAAGTGAGGCATCAGTGAGTGGTGGCACAAGGCAGTACAGGCAGGGGAGCAGGAAATATATCTCTGGATAGAATATATCTCTGGATAGAATATATCTATCTGGACTAGAATTTGTGGTCCGAACATTGTTGGTCACGGCCCCAAGGCTGCCAGAGCTCCAGGAGGGTTTGGACAACGCTCTGAGGGACAGGGTGGGATTGTTGGGGTGCCTGTGCAGGGCCAGGGGTTGGACTGGATGGTCCTGGTGGGTCCCTTCCAGCTCAGGAGGTTCTGTGATTCTGTGATTGGGAGCTGCCAGAAAGTCACAGACTTGGCCTCCCCTCCACGGGGCCGGGCTGAGGAGCAGGTCTGGGATGCTGGCAGGGAAGATGAGGGGCCCCCGCTGAGCACTGTGACACGATGCTAAAGTGTTCTGAGAGATCTTCCTCCCCAACCCAGGCAGCTAATGGCTGGTTTATGTCCTGAAGCGTGAGGGTTTAGGTCCCCTGCAGATTTTTATCCCATTTAATGTAACTGTAGATATCCTCTGTATTCATATAAATGAATAATCCTTTCAGAATCCTTCTAAGCACTTTGCTTCAGCAGCCTGGATGTTATTAATCATAATGCTCTGCACTTAGACAGCATTTTACCTATTCACAGCTCTGAACAAACACTGGCTAATTAACCCTCCCCGTGCCAGGGGAGGTGATTATCATCCTTGCTGTCTGGGGGGGAGGTGACACCAAAAGTGACAGTGAGTGGGGATTTGGGGCCGGGCTGCCCCTTTCCCCACAGCGTGGCAGTGGGTGCAGGGGGCACAGGTCAGTCTCTGTGGCTACAGACCTACTTAAAACTTCAGTTTCCTTCCTGAGAATTCATGGAATCACAGAGGGGTTTGAGTTGGAAAGGACCTTGACAACCATCCAGTCCCACCCCCTGCCCTGGGCAGGGACACCTTCCACTGTCCCAGGTTGTTCCAAGCCCCGTCCAACCTGGCCTTGGACACTTGCAGGGATGGGGCAGCCACAGCTTCCCTGGGCAACCTGTGCCAGGGCCTCCCCACCCTCCCAGGGAAGAATTTTTCCTTAATCCAGACTTACTCTTTGTCAGTGGGAAGCCATTCTCCTTGGCCTGTCACCACACGCCCTTGTAAATAGTCTCTCTCCATCCTTCTTGTAGAATTCTGGGAGAACATCGTTTTACTCCCTTGCAACTGACTGGCTTTTAGCACTGAGAGTGCAGAAAGCTGAAAACTAGAACTGAAACCACTTAATTAACTAAACAGAAATCAACATTCAGAAACTGGAGATGTTCTTGCGGGCAATTTCTGTCTAGTCAAAGCAATGGGGAGTTGGGGTGGGTGGAGGGAAATGCCACCAGAGCAGCTCTGGCTGGGTTTGCTGTGCAGCCACCACCAGGGGAATACTGATAATAATAATAATGATGATGGCAACGATAATATTTCTGTGCCTGGTTTCCCTGCAGCATCCTCAGCATCCAGCACAGACTGATCCCAAAGCACACCATAAATGGGGTTGCTGTTGTCGCTCCTCCTGCTCAGGCTGGGCTCTCACAAATGCCACACAGCTGAGAGCCAGACTGGAGCTGCCTGGGCGTGAGGCAGCTGCCAACTGCCTCTGGTGTCCCCTGGGGGGACCAAGGCTCCCAGACACCTCCCAGCAGGGCTGGCACGGTCCATCTTCTCTCCCTGGTGAAGAGGGACCTTGCACCCCTTCCTTCTATTGCTGCTCCCCTTCCAGATGGACCCCGGTGGAGGAGCCAAGTGTTCCCCCCTCCCGTTGCTCTTTGCCCCATCGCACAGGGTTTATTAACCCCTCCTTTCCCGGGGATGAGGCCTGGTGGACGAGGAGGAAGCACCCCATGGCCTGGACACTGGGAGCTCATCAGGGGGCATCTCCCCCGCCTCCCTGCAAGGTTCTCATTGCAGGGTGGAACAGGAGGGGCAGGATCTGATCCTCCAGCACAAGAGAGGAGCTGGCACCGGTGGTGTCAGCAGGGTACACAGCTTGGGGCGGAGGGCGGGCAGCAGGAGCAGGGATGTGCAGAGGGGCCAAGTCCTCTTAACCCTTACTGGGCATGGATGTTACAGTCACAAAGTCACAGGATCCCAGAATATGCTGAGCTGGAAAGGACCCCCAAGGACCATCCAGTCCAACCCTCAGCCCTGCACAGGCCCAGCCCCAAGAGTCCCCCCCTGTGCCCCAGAGGAGCAGCCAAAGCCTCCTGGAGCTCTGGCAGCCTTGGGGCTGTGCCCACTGCCCTGGGGAGCCTGGTCAGTGCCCAACCAGCCTCTGGGGGAAGAACCTTTCCCTGAGATCCAACCTGACCCTGCCCTGACACAGCTCCAGCCCTTCCCTGGGGCCTGTCCCTGCTCCCCCAGAGCAGAGCTCAGTGTCTCTGCTCCTCTTCCCTGGTAATCAGCCAGGGGGAGAAGCAAAGGAGACAGGGACCACTTTGGGCTCCCTGTGACTCTCCTGCTGTGTGGTTGCATCTCCCCTCCCTGGGCTGCCCTTGGGTGGCCACCCTGGGAAGCAGGTCACGGGCACGTCTTGTGCAGCTGGGAGGGCAGAGCCCTTTCCCAATCACATTTCACCTCCGGGCACAGCTCCAGCTGAGCCCAAACTGCCCATTATTTCCCAGCTGAACCCTCATTTTGCAAACAGAAGGTCCTTTATTGCCAGATAAATAACACTGCCACTTGCAGAGCCGGCTCAGGGCAGCACAGGGACAGGGAATTGCGAGGCAGGATAATCACAGGTGTATATCATATCTCAGGGGATGTTCCAGCACAGCCAAGCTCCCCTGGATGGAGGCAGCAGCGGGGATTTGACTCAGATATCAGGTGCTCAGTGAGCATGGCATGGCTACGCCTCTTCCCTTCCCTGTGCCCTTCCCCGCCCTCCCTCTGGATTGTTCCTGCCCTCAGATCTCCTGGGATACCCAGAACATATTCCCATGACCCCCATGTCATTCCTGTGCCTGGCAAATATGAGAGGTGAACTGCCCTGCTCGTGCTGCACATGGAAACCCAGCAAAGGCAGGGCCAACAGAAACACCCCTGAGTCAGAGGAGAGGCTGGAATTTTACTGTGGGACCTGAAATCCCTGTTCCCGAAATCCCTCCCTCTTTCTGGATGAGAAGAGGGGCCTCATCCACAGCTTGGTGCTGTGTGTGTGTGGTGGGAAGGATGCTCTGCCAGGATCCAGCCTGGAGGAAGAAGCAGCCCCTGTCCCTGGGCCCGAGGCTGAGGAAGAGGAAAAGCTGCTTGTAGGACTTTGTGTCCTGCAGCAAAGGGGAGGGAGGAGGAGTGGGCTGTGTGCTGTTACCGGGGTGAGTTCCTGCTCTGTCAGAGGGCTGAGGAAGTTCCCTTTGCCTCTGATATCCGAGGAGCTCTGGGGCTTTGCTTGCTTTAATTCCCTGCCATGCCTGGGGCACTTCCAGGGATGGGGCAGCCACAGCTTCTCTGGGCAACCTGTGCCAGGGCCTCATCACCCTGTCAATGGAGAATCGACTTCTTGGGGTCTCTCCCTCCCAACGTGGCTGTTGATGCCCTTCCCTTCCTCTCCCTTCCTCCTCTCACCTGCCCTGCCCTGGTTTTCACCAGAATTTCACACCAATTTCTGATGTCACCAAGGGTGGCACAACCCATGTTTTCATCTGTGGTGGAAGAGCAGAAAGTGTGGCCAGAGCACGGAGGAGTTTTTGAGAGAGTCAGAGCCAACCCAGCAAGTACATTTGAGCTGAGCAAGACAAAGTGCCAGCTCACTTCCAGGAATGGGGAGTCCACAACCTTCACAGTTCAAATCTTTGCCTCCTTCAGCCTTGCAATGTGACCCAAGGCCAGCTGACCTCCCTATGCCTCAGTGCCCCCAGGCCAGGCCCCGGCTGGCAGCTCTTCACTCTGTTCCCGAGGCTGGAAGGAAAAGCCCTTTGCAGAGAGTAACAAACCAGAAGTACGTGGGGTTTGGACCTGGTGCTTCCATGTCACTTCTCTTCCCTGCCTGGGAATGTGCCCAGGGAGGCTGCACAAGGGAGAAGTCCCCTGTCCCCCTTGGTGTGCTCGGCTGTTTCCCTGGGAGAGCTGTGGAAGGTGATGAATTGCTCAGGAGGGAAGGCAGTGGTGCCCTTTCTGTTTGTGTGGAGTGTGTCTAATATACTGATCTATGCTGCATTCACCCCTTTTAAATATAAATCAATAAGCTGCTGTATTTCAAAAGGGAAGAGAGCACAGTCCAGTCAATGTGCAGGATAAATGTCTTCATTCCCCGGGGTGCCCCTGGCTGGCCTGGAGGGCTGAGCACACACAGGCACCGAGGGAGGGGGGACGTGCCTGGGCTTTTCCAGAGGGCTGTGCCAAGAACTGAGGGAAAACGTGTCAGGGCTTTCCTGGATCCTGGTGCTGCCAAGATCCTCAGCAGCAGTCGAGCACTGAACCAGCCCGGTTCAGTGGAGGGAGGCACCGGAGCTCTTGGGAGCCAAACTGGCCCGAGACAGCTCAGCCCCTCGTGCTGGGCAGCCCCGGGGCAGCTCAAACCCTGCCAGCAGTGTCTGCTGCAGGCCAGAAACCCCCTGCCCTGGGCTGATCCCACAGCGTGGGCAGCAGGGAGGGGAGGATTCTGCCCCTCTGCCCCCTCAGCTGAGACCCCCCTGCAGAGCTGCTCCAGCCCTGGGAACAACAGCACAGGGACGTGGAGCTGCTGGAGAGAGTCCAGAGGAGGCCCCGGAGATGCTGCAGGGCTGGAGCCCCTCTGCTCTGGAGCCAGGCTGGGAGAGCTGGGGGGGTTCCCCTGGAGAAGAGAAGGCTCCAGGGAGAGCTGAGAGCCCCTTGCAGGGCCTAAAGGGGCTCCAGGAGAGCTGGAGAGGGACTGGGGACAAGGGAGGGAGGGACAGGACACAGGGAATGGCTTCCCACTGCCAGAGGGCAGGGAGAGATGGGATATTGGGAAGGAGTTCTTCCCTGTGAGGGTGGGGAGGCCCTGGCACAGCTTATCCAGAGAAGCTGTGGCTGCCCCTGGATCCCTGGAAGTGTCCAAGGCCCGGTTGGATGGGGCTCGGAGCAACCTGGGCTGGTTGAAGGTGTCCCTGCCCATGGCAGAGGGTGGGCCTGGGTGGACTTTAAGGTCCTTTCCCACCCAACCATTCTGGGATTCCATGACTCTGTGACATCCAGGTGTTCACACGCCCACAACACACAGACTGTTGGTTTGTCCCTTCCAATCCAAACCACTCAGTGATTCCAGGATTCCCCCCTTCCCTTGCCCTGCTCCCACACTGTGGGCTCTGTATCCGTGTGGGCAGTGTGGGACCTGAGATGAGATGCTCAGTTTTAGCAGCCCAATGCTCTGCAGGAGGATTTGGGGCCTCACCTGCACTTCTGTCTGAGCTGTTGGTTCATCCACCCCTGTCAGAAGCTCTCCAGTGTTGGGGACCTTGGGGAACACAGACACTGGTTCCCTGCCCTGTCACTGCTGACTGTCTGTGCCCACCCAGGGGCTCCCCGGTGACCCCCCTGGCACTCACTGCCAGGGCTGAGCTCTTGGGGGTCAGAACCCTCTCCGTGCAGTGGGGAAGGTCCCAAATGATGCCTCCATCCAATCCACTCCTCCCTGCCCTTATCCTGCTGGGAGCTGGGCAGTAGTGCTGCTGCTTTTAATATTAGAGTTTAAAAAAAAAGAAATCAAATCGGCTCCACACGGTTGCAAAATGCTGGCAGGTCCAAGGACTGCTAATTGTACAGCAGTTTCAGATCTGGACTATTATTTATGATCAAAAAATGTCAGTTTGTGTAGATTCCTACATCTCACCTGCTAAAAAGCTCACCCATTAGTTCATGTTGCATTTTTAAATGTTCATTTTAGGCCAGATTTCTCTGGTTAATGCACAAGATTCTCTTTTAAGTCCTTTGGAAGCCAGAGTTGGAACTGAAAATGAGAAGTAGCCCCTTTTCTGGAATCTTCTGCTGAGAAAAAAAAATGTTAATTATCTCTCAATATTTTATTAATAATCAATTTCTTATGATTATTTTTTTAATGAGATGTCATTACATAAATGCCCTCATTTTCTGGAGTGCATTTGCTGTTTGTAAGAGCCTGTGCTACAGTTTGCATGAATAATTCCCATTCAATTGACTATTCCCAAACTGTTCCCGTCAATCCTCTGCTATTCATTACTTGGGATGTGTGGTTGGCCACTCCACTTTGTGGAAATTACAGTTAATGGGATGACCGGAGTTTTACAACCCAGACAGATTTGGGGTTAGTGGGTAGCACGGAGGAAAGTGTGCAACAACCAGGTGGAAATGCGGATAAATACTGGGAAATTTCAGGATCAGCAAACATATCCCTGAATCTCTGGGTCCCATTTGAATGGAACATCCCGAAAACTGCTCCCCCTGGGCCAGCAGAGTCCCCGGGAGCCCTTCCTGGAGCACCATTTGCCCATGTCATGCAGTAACTCCAGGAGGGGGGGTTGATAACAAGGGCAAAATTTCTCAGCCTGACCTGAAGTAACAGGGGAAAAATACCATCTTGGGGATTGGTGATGCTCTGGACCCTTCCAGGACTGTGTGACCTGAAATTAAACTGGAACAAAATCAAACCAGGATGGGTTTCTAAAGGCACAGATGCCCCAGCACTGTGTGAGGCAGCTCAGCTGTGCCAGGGAGCATCTTGGTAAGGACAATCAGATCTTACCCTGCAAGGCACAGGAAGGTGTTGTTGGGGTCAGGAAGCCCCTTTTTCCCCCAGCTGAGGTTGGGCTGCACTGCAGTTCCTTTTTCACGGACAGAGTGCTTTGCAGCCATCTCAGAGCAAGGGCCAATGACCCAGGGCTGGCTGCTCTGACACCAGGGCAGGCCCCACAGGATCACCCCCTGAGCCAGAACCACCCGCTGGGACACAGCTCAGGAGCAGCAGCCAGGACCATGACTCGTGTCCACGATGGTGGCACATCCCCAGGACAATGTCACACCCCCAGGACAACGGCACATCCCAGGACAACGGCACATCCCAGGACAATGTCACACCCCCAGGACAATGTCACACCCCCAGGACAATGGCACATCCCAGGACAATGGCACATCCCAGGACAATGGCACATCCCAGGACAATGGCACATCGCCGGGACGGTGGCATATCCCTGGGATGATGCCACGATCCCAGGACACACACGCCTGGGCCGATGCCACAGCCCCGGGAGGATGGATGCCGGTGCAGAGCCGGGGGCGGTGCGGGTTTGAGGAGCGGCTGGAGGTGGGAGGGAATCCCTGCATTCCTGCGGAGGAGGGGGAGCAGCCGTGGGTGATAAGACCCTGGCAGCGCTCAATAAGTCTCCGAGCCCGCTGCCTAAGTGAGATGTTGACAGAAACAAAAGAAATCCCGTTAGGAAATCTCTCCCCCTCCGCCTGGAAGAGGGCGAGGGTTTTCTTGGAGGGGGGAGAGGAAGGTTTGCATACATTTCAAGGCTCAGCCGAAACACAAAGTGCTTTTTGTGAACGCAAGAGAAAAGGACGTGAAGCAGGCAGGAGAGGAGGAGGAAGGCAGGGGAAGGATGCCTCAATACAAAAAAGCTTAGCCTGATAAAATATTTAGGACGGGCTCACACATCAGAATATTAATGCTCTGCATTCCTTGTGCTTGCACTCTGTTGATCTTCATTCTCCAGTGACCTTGTTTACAGTATCTGAATTTGCAGTCTGCATTTTAATAAGGCCCTGAGAGAAGGTCTGAGACACAGCGTCTCGCTGAACCAACTTCAAACCCCTGCTCCGACTGGTTGAAATTCTGGAGGATGGGATGTGGCCCCGGGGGTACCCCCTGACGACAGACCCTCCGGAGAGCCCATCCCGGGTCAGCCACCCCCGCCTCGGACTGGGATACTGGGGCAGCGTGGAGAGGCTCCTCCGTGCAGTAACTGGGACTTGTCCCCGCTCCCCCGGAGCCTGGGGGGTGGAAGCCTGGCCGTGCTCCGCGGGGTGCGGCGGCTCCGCACCGTGGCTGGTCCCCTTTTCCTCGTGGCACGGCCGGGTGACCCCCGGCACATCGACCGGCCGCTCCCCGCGGGCTGTGCCGGCCCGGCTAAGCAGCCGGGAGTGCCGGGGAGCCACGGGCCCCTCGGCTGGCACCGGAGGGGGGCCGGGGGCGGCCGCCGCCTCCTGCGGTGCCTGGAGAGCGACGCGTGTTCCCGGACCTGAATTGCCTAATGGGCTGTGAAGGGTCTCAGCAGGCAGAGCCCGGGCTCGGGGGGATGTGGGAGAGAGATCGTGCAGGCAGCGCGTTTGTCACATCTGCTGCCTGCTTTTTGTGGAGACGCTGTCGAGGATGGGGAGGGCGGAGAGCCGGGAGCGCTCCCTGGGGATGTGCCAGGGCCCAGCTTTGCTGGCTCAGGGAATGCCAGGATCCGACCTGTCTGAGCCAGGCTCTGGCCATGGGATTGCAATGCCGCGGGGACACCCTGCTCCATCTCCCTCCTGCTCCATCCCCGTCCTGCTCCATCCCTGTCCTGCTCCATCCCCGTCCTGCTCCATCCCCGTCCTGCTCCATCCCCGTCCTGCTCCATCCCCGTCCTGCTCCGTCCCCGTCCTGCTCCATCCCCGTCCTGCTCCGTCCCCGTCCTGCTCCATCCCCCTCCTGCTCCATCCCAGCCCCTCTCCGGTCGCTGTTCCCCAGCAGAGGGTGGTGGCAGCCCGTGCACACTCTGGTTGTGCCGCCCAGGGCTGGCTGGCCCTGGGGAGGAGCGGGGACAGGCCGGCCGTGGATGTGGCTCCCGGGAATGCTGGTGTCTGGTGTCCTGCGCAGGGAGGCAGCAGTTGGCAGCTCCTCGGCAGCCTCGCTGTCCCCGGGGACGGCCCTGCCCTGTTTGTCCACGGAGCGACTCCCTGCGAGGCTGGCACGGTGCCCAGGCACAGCTCAGTGGGCACCCTGGCACCGCAGCTCTGGGTGGGAGCAGGAAAACAACACCAGAGGGCCTGGGGATTTGGGAACAACCTCCTTGGAAGCAGATACTGGAAATGAGCTGAATGCCAGTCACACCCTCGCAAACACCCACGTCCAAACCACTCACAGGGCGGGGGAGACCCTTCCCTTATCCCACCCCACTCGGACTTGGTGTTGCTTTCAGAAGGAGCAGGAGTGTGCTGTGGTTTGGAAAGGCACATCCCTCCTGCTCACCATCCATCCTCCCGGGGTGGGTCTGTGCTGTGCCACACCTGGGGTGTCCTCGTGGTGCCACGTCCAGGGCACTGGGCACAGCAGCATCCTGGAAGGACACCCCAGGAGCCAGGAGGCAGTTTGTGTCTACACAGCACTGGACATGTTTTTACTCCAGCATAAGTCATGGAATCACAGCATACCCTGAGTTGGAAGGACCCGCAAGGACCATCAAAGTACAGCTCCTGAAGGAACTCAACTAAAGGAACGAATCCTCATGGAGACTTTGGGAGAGAAGGGAGGATGAAGGGTTTTTTCTATGTCACAAATAAGAAAATACAATCTGTAGGCACTGGGAAAACAATTCCAGTCTTACCTAGAGCAGATTCCTCCCAGTGTGATTACACCTCAGGGCCATGCAGCCAGCTGGGTGTTCCTGCTCCTGCACAGCACTGAACAGCCTCCTGAAGGACACCTTCCCTGCTTCATTCCTGCTTTTTCCTGGAAAAAAAGCTCATCAAGTCTCTCCCCTTTGACTCCTCATAGAGAAATAGCTCAGGGTGATGCACCATCACACAACCCTGTGGCACCGGAGTCCTCTCCTGGGGGGATGATGCCAAGCCTGGTGCTCCTCTCCCTGTGAGAAGGGAGAACCTGCTGCTCTTGGTGGGGTCTCTGAGGCTCCCCCAGAGCACTGCAATGGCAGCAAAACAGGGAAAACTTGCAACTCCAGCTCAGGACTCAGGCACTGCCCTGACAGAGGTTCAGAGATGGTTTTCAAGAGCAGCAAGGGCTGTTCCTCCTCCTCCTGAGTGACCTTTCTTCCTTCTCTGAAGAGCTCCAGGCACAGGAGTGTGCTGTGCACCCATCTCTCCTCAGCATGTCCTGGCTGGCCTGGGTTTGTCTGCAGCACAAGTTCAGGCTGGGCAAGTTTGGCCCTGCAGCTTTTCTGCTTCCTGGGCAGCCACTTGCTCCCCCTGTCACTTGCTCCCCCTGTCACTCACTTTTTTAGGATGCCTGAATCGGAATTGAATTCCAGCCTATCACAGGAGAGAACTTGTGCATTCTCTCGTAGCTCTGGTGGCAGTTTCCCCCCGTGCCACCCTTGCCTCTGACTCCAGCACACGTGGCTGTTGGTGACCTTGCTGGGAGATGGCAGGAGCTGAGCTGGGTGTCCCTGTTCCCATCATGGTCACTGGAGGACGGTCAGTTCAGCCACTGATGCTTACTTGGAGCATGACTTCGGAATTCTTTCCCACTGTGTCTCTTGTAAGCAGTGAAATGAAACCTCAGCACTTCTAAACTACATTTTTAGGAATCCCACATGGACTGGGACCCACAGTGATGCTGGGGACAGACTGAGAGACCCCATCAGCTCCAGCTCTGAGATGACTGGAAAACATGACAGAGCTTCCAAAGCTCAAGGCCAACTTTTGTTTTCTGGTTCAAAGGTTTTGGCACAGTCCCAGTCTCTATTTCCATCTTGGCTGTGCACCATCAGAAGGACCAGAATGGAGCTACTCATTACAGAAAATCCAGTTCTCCCTGGGCTCAGTAGCCTGGCTGGCAGCAGACTGACAACATCAAAATGCCAGGAAGATGGGATTCCCTGGGAAAAAACAGAGGCAGTTCCCAGTGGGATACAGAGTGCTCTGAGGCTGGCCTGTGCACGCAGCTCATGGCATCCCCCACCTCCCTTCTGCAGCTGCTCCCCTGTTGAAGGGTCTCTGCTCTGGGAGGTTCCCACTGGGAACTTTGTCTGGAGCAAGGATGTCATTTGGGAGAGCAGGATGAAGCCACTGTGTCCATGGGCACTGGGAGCAGGGGGGTGGAGGGGACAGGGATGTGCAGGACCCTGAGCACAGAGGTGTCTATGAGGAGCTGCAGAGTCCTGGGGGGAGTCACTGCCCGTCCACTGAGCTCTGGGAGGCACTTCTGGGGGGCAGAGGTGCAATCTCTGGATTAGGAGGTTCAGGTACTGGGGTAAGGGACGGCCACCCTGCCTGGGGAGCTGAGAGTGCTGGATGAGCGCTGGCAGCTGATCCCCAAGGCTGGGACAAGGGGCAGGAGCTGTCCTGGGCACAAGCTCCAGGGCAACACACCCAGCAGCAAAGGGCCCCACTGCCCCCAGAGCGGCTTCGTGCCCTGCCTGACAGGGCAACCCGGGATTTCACCGAGGGCAGCACGGCCGGGGGCAGAGGGCTTGTTGACACCACACCACCTGTGTGCCTGGGCTGGGCCTTGGCACCGGGGCCACCAACAACCAGGACCTGGCAACCCAGCCTGCTCAGCACTGGGGGAGGAGCTGGGCTGGGGGGCAGCAGGGGATGCCCTCCCTCAGCCAGGGTGTAGGAGCACAGATCCTACAAGACGCAGAGACAACATCTCTGTGTGGCCAAAGAGTGGGAGGCTGAGGCTTTATGAAGCTTCAGGCTTCTCAGGAAGAGCCTCAAGAGCCTCCTCCATCGTGTCTGTGCCAAGGTACCAGGAGTGAAGCTCAGCTCCAGGCTGAGCCGCTGGGGCTCACAGGGGAAAAGCAGGACAAGAGTTTTGGAGCCTCAGCATGTGAGAACTTCCCTGTCCTCTGCATGCCTCAGCTTCCCCAGCCGTTAAAAGAGGTCATCAGTGCAACCTCCTGCCCCCTTTGAGAACTAAGGATCGACTCTGAACCCAGACATGTTGCACCTTTCCCTCTGTACCCCCTCAGTTCCCAGTGGGATGGGGCATTGGGATCAGGTCACCAATGACAACCTGTCCCAGCAGCACTGGAGCAGGGGAAGGGTTGCCCAGGTGCCTGTGCTGGCACAGCCCCAGGGCTCTCTCCCAGGTCCTGGAGCAGAACTGCAGTGCAGAGAACACACAGGCATATTTTCTGGGTTTCTTTAAAGCTCCTGGTCTCTGCCTGGCCCTGGAGTGTGAGTAAGACTGGGGCTCAGGCGGGGATGGAGCTGCAGGGCCAGATGTGCTGTCTGTGCTCCAGCTGTCCAGCACATGTGTGCCTGAGGGCAGCAGCAAAATGCCCTGACCCACTTCTGGCCCCTCTCCCAGCTCCCAGAGGTGCTGGTCTCCACCAGCAGAATCCCCAGGCAGCAGGCAGGTGGGAGCTGGGAGAGGGGATGCTCCCCTCAGCCCTCCAGCACTGGCACAGCTCCTGGTGTCAGAAGCAAACCCCAAAAACGTCAAAGAGTTCCCTGAGCTGGAGCTCTGGGGACACGGGCCATACCCCAGGGCAGGTGCAGACCTGGCATGGGAAGGGGAAGGGGACATGGGGCAAATCCTGAGCCCCACTCTGTGAGGATTGCTCCAGGCCACCCCAGAGGAGGAATTTTGGGACACCTTTTGCTCCAGCCTCAGGGAAGGATGTGCTGCTCCGTGCAGCCCAAAATGCTCAGTGTGTGGAACAAGAGGGTGCTCAGCTGAGAGGAGCTGAGCCCCAGCGCAAGTAATGCAGGGAGAGAACCATTTCCATAGGAAGCTTGAAGAAATCCTTGGGGAATGGCACCTTTGCTGCCTGCTGTGGGCTCACCCCCGAGGCAGAAAGCCCATTAGTGAGTGCCCTGTGTCCCACGGGAGGCTCTGCACATGCTGTGCCCCTCCCAGCAGCTCCCAGCTCCCTCTGCTCCTCACCCCCTCCCCTGGCAGGGCCCTGGCTGAGGGATGGCTGTGATTTATTTGGGAACATTTCTTGCCTGTTGAAAGCGTGACCTCAGCTCTGGAGACACGCCGTGGGGGTGATGTACGAGTGTCTCTCAGCAGAGGAGCAGCAGAGGAGCAGCAGAGGATGGAGCGGCAGCAGGGGCGGCCCGGGGGGACCCTGCCAAGGTCAGCTGGGAGCTGACTCAGCCTCCACTCCTGCTCTGCCATCCATCACCCCCACGGGGAACAGGCAGGGAGCAGAGCTGGCGGCTCATCCCTGCTCCTCCCTCATCCACTGCCCCACACAGCTTCATTTAGAGGCTGGAACGGGCGCAGATGTCACCTGGGGCAGGGGCAGAGATGACCTTTCGGTGCCCACAACAAGCCCTGACAGGCTCCCTGGGGAGAGACAGGGCCCCAGCCCAGCCTCCTGCCCCTGGACAAGGACAAGATGGATGGGACACAGGGACAGAGGTGGCAGGAGGGTTTTTCCCTCTCCGTGGCTCCAGCTCATCCAGCATAGCGTTTGGATGACCTGAAGAGTCTCCCCTAAATCTAGTGAGGACTGGGAAGGAGTTCAGCTCTTCTCACCAGTTTTTAGAGCAGTGAGAATGAATCACAGAATCATTCAAGTCAGAAAAGACTTCCAAGACCATGGAGTCCAACCTTTGACTGAATCCCCCCATTCCCACTAAAGCATATCACCCCGGGCCGTGTCTGACCATTTTTTGAACACTCGCAGGGACAGGGACTCCACCCCTGCCCTGGGCAGCCTGTGCCAATGATTAACCACTCCTTCAGGGAAGAAATGTTCCCCAATATCCAACCTGCCCCTCCCCTGGCCCAGCTGGAGGCCGTTCCCTCTCCTCCTGTCCCTGTTCCCTGGGAGCAGAGCCCGACCCCCCCCGGCTCCCCCCTCCTGTCAGGGAGTTGCAGAGCCAGAAGGTCCCCCCTGAGCCTCCTTTGCTCCAGGCTGAGCCCCCCCAGCTCCCTCATAGGACTCACTCTCCAGACCCTTCTCCAGTTCCCTTCTCTGGACATTCTCCAGGCCCTCAATGTTTTCCCATCCTGGATCCCAACTCCCAGGGTGTGAAAAGAGCAGCAGAGGTATCAGAACCAAGGGGACAAGAAGCCCAGTCCCTCCCCTGGCCTGGCTCCAAGCTGGGCTCCTTTCACTTCCAAACGGGGGTTTTCTGCCTGTATTTAGGAACAATTAACATCAGGGCCCCTCCAAAGACTCCCAGAGCTCCTCAGTGCAGGACCTGTGTTCTGGAAGGTCCTGGCCCTGTCTGAGCACGAGTCTCACAGGCTTCTGATGAGTCTCTGGAACGTGCAGAACAATAAATACACCTGCAAACACATTTGGTGGTTCCTGTCAGGTGCCTCTGCAGTGCCAGGCACAAAGATGCTCCTGTGAATCTGGCCCCAGATTACCTTAATATCTTTGCAGATTGGAAGCTGTGAGAGTAATTGATTCTTCACTTCATTAGTTAAACTGAAAAAGGAATTAAGAATTACCGAGGGTATGACAAACTGCTCGGCCAAACACTCATTGTGCTGGGAACAGGTAAGCTTATTTACCTCTTCTTTTTATCAAATGTGAATGATTTTGGAAAGAAAACACAAGGATTTAAAATGGGGGATCAAGACTTCATTACTTTTTAGAGTTTCCTGTTGCTAAAATAGTTCAGCTTTTCTGTTACTTCACAGAAGTTTGAGTAAGGATTCAGTCATAGCAAAATATCTTTTTTTTTCCTTTTTTTTTTTCTTTTCTTTTTTTCTGGTCAATAAACCACCCAGCCAAAAGAAGCCTCACAACTGCCCACAGCTGGCTGTGGGTAAAGCTCAGAGGCTCCTAATTCACACAGGACCTTGGCAAATATTTCCCTTTGGTTTTGCTCTGTGCTCCAAAGCCCTAGTGATTAACACAGCACTTCTTCCAGGTCACAGGGACATCACCTTGGCCACATCCACCCCTGAGCCTCGATGAGTGTCCTGGCACCAGGGTTTGAGGTCCAGGAGGAGGGGAAAGTGTCCAGAAGGACACAGAGGAGGACACTGTGTTTTCCAGGGACTTTGTGGGATGGGACTGAAGAACCTGAGTGGGGCAGGAGGTTCCTGGGAGGTTTCTGGGAGGTTCCCTAACCCTGCCAGAGCTCCAGGAGGGTTTGGACAATGCTCTCAGGCACAGGGTGGGATTGTTGGCGTGTCTGTGCAGGGCCAGGGGTTGGACTGATAATCGTTGCAGGTCCTTCCGAACCAGGATATTTTATGGTTCTCTGTAATTTACTGGGTAATTAGTCCTTTGCACATCCCCCATGGAGCAGGGCTCTCCTCCCTCCCATGGGTGTCTGTGTTAGGTTTCAAAGGCAGAAATGAAGCTGCCTGTGCTCTCTGCAGACAGTGGAGGGACACCAGGACCTCCAAGGACCTGTCCCTCCCTGAGGCACCGGGAGATGCTCTGCAGGCACCAGCGTTTCACTGCTGATTGCAACAGGAGAGAACAGCTCTTGGACCCACCTGAGCTTCCAGGGCGTGTTCCCCAGGCAGGGGATTGCACACCAGCCCACCCCTGGCTGCCCCAGGGCCGTGGCCCAGGCAGTCCCTGCCATGGGGATCCCATTCCCAGCGGGAGCACAGCGGGACCCTGCTGGAGCTGCGCCGGCTCCTGGGGCTGGGAGGCAGATTGAGCTGTTTGTTTTGCCTTGTCTGTCTCTTTATGCATCCCCAAGTCCCCAGTGGCTCTGCCAGCAACTTCCAACGAGGAAGGAATCCTTGTTTCCATATATCTGTTAAATAAAATGTCAGCAGGTGACAACACATGCTTGGCTGGTGCTGTTCTGTAATTGAGCAGAGTTAGGGAGGGATCAGAGCCTGGCACCACATTCAGAGCTAGAAACTTTGGCACAGTTTGATATAGTTTTGGCACTGTTTGATACAGTTTTGGCACTGTTTGATACAGACCCACTGCACTGCAGCCCCCGGTGTGCAGAGGCAGCCTGTCCATACCCAGGCTTCTCTTTACACTGCTTCAATCCATGGGGCACGAACTCTCCCCTGCTGTGGGACAGCTTCGTTCAGGTAGGCCTGGCCTAGCAGAGCCGGGTTGGTTGGGCATGGTTACTTCTCTAGCAGTGTAAAGCTGACCCTGGGAGAGCAGGAACGAACAGGTGGTGGAGGTTTTCACCACCACCTTTCCCAAAGGCTCGTTTTCCCCTCTCACCCAACCCAGTTCTGAGGTTGGCAAAAGCCACCACACCCCTGTTGGTGACACTGTTCAGCTGAGCTCAGTGTAACACAACCTGGTGCTTTCTCTCAGATGCTCTGATTTAAAAACTGTGTTCACACAACCATTATAGAGAATCCAAACTATTAACTGGGAGCTCTCCCTGAGCTGGCACAGGAGGTGGGAACGTGCTGCACGAGCCCCTCCCAGCAGCTGCAGACCTGTTTGCAGGGTCTCATCCACAGCAGCAGTGCTGTCAATCACAGCCCATGTTTTAGGCAGAGGAGACAGATTTTTTCCTATCAAAGTGACAGGTACAAAACCCATCCCTGACCTTTGCTCCCCTGAGCTCTGCCTAATGCTCTGGAAGATCCCCACAGCCAGTGGTGGTCTCCAGGTGAGTATTCAATATTGAAATCTTGCATTTTATAGCTGAAATAAAAAAAGAATGTGTTCATCCTGTGTGGGGGGAGTGTTGACACCATCCTCCAGCAATCCTTGCTTTCAGCTGACGCTGCTCATCATGATTAAATATGAAATTTTTAACACCAAGTTACCATGACCATGAACTTCATTTTTATTGCAGAGTATTCACAAGTGTCCTTTTGTTCATTCCACATCACACAAGCTGCTGGACTCCTGACTGGCTGCCTGGTGGTGAGTGAACTGCCCTGAAATTCCCTTTAAAAACAAGCAGAGGCAACCTTTCTTTTTTTGCATTTATCATTCCAGCACTCTGGGTTTGTGCAGTATCAATTAGCTGTGTTGATTTGTCAACTCTTTAAACCACCACACAACCACACTGGTGAGGGGCTTAACCCAGCTCTCACCTTCCCTCATCTGCTGTGCTGTTCATTTATTTCCAGGCAGGTTATTTGCAGAACAGGAGCTGGCACTTTGTCTTGCTCAGCTCAAATGTACTTGCTGGGTTGGCTCTGACTCTCTCAAAAACTCCTCCGTGCTCTGGCCACACTTTCTGCTCTTCCACCACAGATGAAAACATGGGTTGTGCCACCCTTGGTGACATCAGAAATTGTTGTGAAATTCTGGTGAAAACCAGTGGCAAATGTTTGCCCAAATACACAGTGTCTTCCCCAGGCTGAAGGTGCACAAAGCACCTTTCTCCAACAGCCCTTCCCAGGCTCCTGTTGCTGCAGCATGAACAGAGGAGCATTAATCATCAGCTATTTCTCCCCAAAACGCCTCTCTGCAGGTCATGGGAAGTGTCCCCCTGTGGCACACTCAGTTAATTAATTTGTGTCTACATGCAGGAGAATAATTTAGGCTCTTTTTTTTCCCCCCATGGTGTTTAGTGAGTTTCTTCACTCCTCGCTCTGCAGGGCTGAGCAATGAGCCCACCTGCACCTCTGCTGGGGGTGAGGGGGACTCGAGGTATCTCTGGACTGCACACTTGTGTGGAAGTGTCCCAGGCCAGGTTGGACGGGGCTTGGAGCAACCTGGGCTGGTGGAAGGTTCCTTGCCCATAGCAGGGGGTGGAAGGAGATGGGCTTTGAGTTTCCTTCCAACCCAAACCAGTCTGAGATCCTGTGATGGTTCCACAGCTCCCACCCCATCTCACACCTAGATCCATGAGCTCAAGGTCCACTGTGTGTGGTGGGTGCTGGCCATGCCCTCCCCTCTGAGTACCACCCATGCCCTGGCAGTGCTGCCTGTGCTGCCTGCTTTGATCTCCTTGGTGAAATCCTAGAATCCCAGAATACGCTGAGCTGGAAGGGACTCACAAGGATCATCGAGTCCAACTCTCAGTCCTGCAGAGGCCCATCCCCAAGAGTCACCCCCTGTGCCCCAGAGTATTGTCCAAATGCTTCCCTGAGCCCTGTCAGCCTCAGTGCTGGGCCCACTTCTCTCATTCAGGGTCTGGAGTGATCAGTCCCAGTGCTGTGTCCCAGCTCCCTGTCACAGCCCAGCATCTCTTCAAGGACCCATTTTCTATTCCCAACATTACAGAACTCAGGCTCGGTCAGCCACAGGCTCTTCATTCCCCTCCTGTTTGTGTTGTGTGTGACAAACCTCTCCCAGAGGCCCATTCCAGGGACGCGCAGCTCTGGCAGGAGCCGGTGCTGTCCTGTCACCTCACTCTGCTCCTGTTCACAGAACACCGGGGGAATCATCCACCACCCACTGCTGGACACCCGGGCAACCTCCTGAGGGCATCCCTTGGGCTGCAGGAGCACAGCACTGTTTAACCTTGTCCAGCTGCCCTCCCGAAGCTGCCCAAGGAGCTGTAGATTTGACTCTCCCCCTCAATGTGTTTTCTTGGCTCACTTTGCTCCTGGAACCATGGCCAAGCTCCACAGGGTTATGTTCCTGCTCACAGTGATTTGTACTCCACAGTATGACCCTTCAAGCAGCACAACACTCATTCCACTGCCACACAGGGGCAGAGGTTCCCCTTGGGGTTGCGAGGATGGACCTTTGGTTTCATCCCTTCCTGCGTCCCTCGGGAGTTTCCACAAAGGAGCAAAGCGCTTCAGTGACTTTTTTATGTGCAAATATGCCAAAAGCAAGTGACTGCTTTGCTCTGCCCTAAGATAAGTTTGCATTGCAAAAGGAGAAATCCTGAGTGGGCTGGAGAGGTCCCAGAGCAGGGAAAGCTGCAAAGGCTGTGCCAGGGCCCGCCTGCCTCCCACCCCTGGGCATTGCCATGGCTGTCACTGCAGTGCAGCCCCAGCCCTGCTCTGTGAGCAGACAGGCCCTGGGTGCATCCAGCCTGTCGAGCTGTCACCCTGTCAGAGTGACAGACACTTTACAAGCTGCCAGACAGACAGGGCTCAGCACCCTGTCTCCTGATCTGGGGGCTCAGGGCAGAGCAGGCGGGAGGATGAGCTCAGCTTAGACTGGAGCTGAAACCAGGCCAGGAATTACACCTGCAGCCCAGCTGCACCCACCATGGGCCCAGAGGTGCAGCTGCAGGGGAGGCTTCCATGGCTGCTGCAGAGAGGACACCTGTCCACAGAAGTGCTGTCCCAGCAAAGCACGTGCCTGAAAGCCCTTTTCTCAGCCAGGCCATCCATCACTTCCAAGCTCCAGGTCAGAAAAGTGGCTGTAGCTGCTCTCCCTCTGCCTCCCCAGGTGAGCGTGGCTGCCCCAAACAGGTCAAGGCAGCTCAGCTGGGCAATGCTGTGCTTTGCACCTACAGAGATATTTCAAGGGCAGCACCAGAAAATAAGGGTGTGAAAGGAAAGCACTGCAGAACAAACCTCCTGCTTTGAACCTCCTCTGTTCACCCTCTGGAAAGGAAAACAGAACATGAAAACACTTCAAAGAAAACCCTCCACCAGCCAAAGCTGAGCTGGTGAGAAGCTGGACTGGAAAGTCAGGCATCCCCAGATGCAGGAGCTCCTGAGTGTGTCCCTGCATCCCACTGAGGGAATCACACACTCTGCTGGATAAAAAGCACAGGGCAGCTCTGCATGGTCACCTCGACCCCATGTGGGATGTGCTCAGCTTTCCAGCTCCAGCCCTACTCCCTGAACCATATCAGAGTGCAGCTGTACCATGGGGTGAGGAGAAAATCCATTAGAACACATTCCTCGGGAGGAATGGCACTGATATTAAGAGTCTATCAATAATGATTCACTAGGCCATGAGAGCAATGAAATTGCAGTGATAAAGGGTGACAAAATATTGTAAGATATGTGCACTGAGGTTGTGGAGCAAATTATCTGATCTGAGGAGCACCACGTGATGATGTGCATGAAACCATCTGCTGCCCAGGGTTAAGGTTGGGGAGAGACCCAGGGAACACACCATGCTGGTGAAACAAGGAATTTAGCTGAGGACTGATCGCTGGGGTTGGGGATTGAGCACAGCACAGTGCTTGCGCTCCTGGGGGAGGAGCCCTTGCTCTGGCCACGGTCCCAGACTTCCCTGCAATCCCTGCAATTAATCACTAATGACTGGTGATGAAGAGCAATAACCCTCCCCTCCAAACGCCCTGATGTGGAGTCACTTCCCATCCAAAGCACTTCTCTGGGGACGTCCCTGAGTGCCAGCAGTTGGACTTTGGGTTCCTGCAGTCACACAGAGCAGGCTCCAGGCACAGTCGGTGGCAGCAGGACAGGACAGGCAGCCCCCCCCCATCCTGAGAGCTCTGCCTGTGCCAGAGCCCACAGCGCTGGGCTGGCTGCTGAGGACCTGCCCAGCTGTGTATGGTGGGACTGGGGGCAGCAGGAGGAGCCAGTCCAGGTCCCCATATCCTACCTACAACCTCTCCCTCACCTTTCTCCAGGCTGGGACAACCCACACGACTGGAGGAGCCCTGAGCTGGCTCTGGCAGCAGCACAACAGCAATGCGGGTGTGCCGGGGGGGTCTCTGGCTGGGAATCCCTTATCCCCCAAGCACCCCCCATCCCAGCCTCCCCCATTCCCAGCCTCCCAGCCTCCTGCTGCCCATGCCCTGTGCAGCCTGGTGCCTGCTTTCACTACCTGCTGCCATCAAGCCCCCGAGCCTCTCCCTCAGTGCTCGCTCGGGGTTGATGGGGCTTGGGATTGCGAGCAGTAAAAACACGGTGCGAAAACTGCAGGGCATAAAAGCTGCCCCATAAAGAGCAAAGGCTTCTTCTTTTCCTCCCTGAAAGCTGTAAAACATCTAGTAAATCCCAGCACATGCTCCCAGTGCTGCATGGAGCCTAATCCAAAAAGCCCAGGAATATCCCATGATTAGGTGTGTGTTGTGAGTAATGGTTTTAGTAAGGCCCACTGGAAGCTCAGCTCAAACTTGCTCATGGTTTATGTGCTTTGACTGGGGGGGATCTGCTGTACTGGAGATAAAGCCACCTGTCCATAAGTCACTGCTCTGCCTATTCCCTGGCATTCAGGGAATGTACTGCTGTCACCACCAGGCTCAACATGTTCAGCCTGAGGCTGGCACGGGAATCCAAAGGGGAGCTGAGGCAGGAGAGTTGGGAGCCCTGCTGCTTTCTCCTTCCCCTAACAGACTCCAAAATGGACTGGCAATGGGAGTGAAAGTGCCCTGCCAGGACCTGTGCTGAGGGAAGGAGGCAGCCCCAGGAGCATCTCTGAACTGCTCTGGGATGCCATGGGAGGCCTGGGGGTCGGTGTGGGATTGATGAAGGTGTGCACTTCACCCTCTGCCTCTTCTGCCCACAGGAAAGTTGTGCCACGGAGCTTTGCCGAAATTCCTGCCTCGTTGATCCTGGCTTACCTGACGGGTCCTGCCTCAGCTCTGCCAAGCCAGCAGAGCTTTGTGGAGCCATGAGGGAAGCTGGGAGGTGCCAGGGGGTGCTGCCAGACCACACACAGCTCTGGAAAGTGCTGGCTGCTCAGGCTGTGGAGGAATGGATGACCCTTGCTGAAGGTGGCCATGAAAAGCAACCTCTGAACTGAGGGGCCATGGCCCCTGTCCCCTGATCCCCCTTACATAAAGCACCTGCTGAGGTCACTGCTGTCCCCAGCTCCTCCGTGGTGCCTCCTGGAGGCCTCAATGACATGATTATCCCTCCTTAGCAGAGCGTTTTCAAAGCCCAAGGAGGGCTTTGCTCACTAATCTGGCATTCAGAGCAGATAATAGGCTTTGAGAGAAGCCCTCCTGGAGTCTATTTTAAGGTGGTTTTGTAGCCTGTCGTCTGTCACAGCAAGAGCCATCCCATCACAGCACTCCTGGGACACTCTGCCACCTCACAGTCACTCTTGCCCTTGTTCCCTGCCCTACCAGCTCCTCCTCATGCCCATGTGCCATCCCCATCCTCTCCACCTTGCTGGCCTTCTGTTCTCCCCTTCCCAGGAGTTTTTATTGTGTCTCCTTCCTCTGGGTCTCCTCAGGAAGGGGCTGGAGGTGCAGAGGGCTGGAGTGAGGTGTTTGCCCAGGGCCTTTGTCTTCACGGGATCACCCTGGCAGGGGTGCCCTGTCCAGCCCTGTGAGGTGGACTGGTCCAAGGGGCTCCATGCTGCTGGCCAGGACTGCCTTAGGTTAGGAAACTATTTAGGGCAACAGCTGAGGCTATTTTGGGGGAGGCTCCCTTCAGATGCAGCTGGGGACACACTGTACCCCCCCTCCAGGGTGGCACCCACACAGTGATGCAGGGAAAGGGGAGCCCAACCTCACTGGCACCCAGAAATACTTGCATGTGGGGACCCTCTTCTCTCCTATGACACTCTCCAGCCTTTTTCTGCTCCTGCTCTCCCCTTTCACTACTCCACATACCCCACCTTGCTTTTCAGGCTACATCATATCTCATAGAATCATGGAATATCTTGAGTTGGAAGGAACCCATCAGGATCATTGAGTCCAGCTCCTGGCCCTGCACAGACACCCCAACAATCCCACCCTGTCCCTCAGAGCATTGTCCAACCCCTCCTGGAGCTCTGGCAGCCTTGGAGCTGTGCCCACTGCCCTGGGGAGCCTGGTCAGTGCCCAACCAGCCTCTGGGGGAAGAACCTTTCCCTGAGATCCAACCTGACCCTGCCCTGACACAGCTCCAGCTGTTTCCTTGGGTTCTGTCACTTGTCATGAGAGTGAAGAGATCACAACACACAGCTGGAGAAAGGCCCAGGCCAGAGGACACGTCCCCCTGGGTGCTGTGTCACCCCCCAGCTCCCACAGCTCCCAGTTCCCAGTGCTGCCTAATCAGCATCTCCCCGCCTGCCCAGGTGGATCCAGCACATTCCAGCAGTGCGGGGGAGCCTGGGGCCAGCTCAGCACCTCATGCCAGGCTCCCAGTTAGGGACACTCTCCCCCCATTTCCAGCCCTGACATGACAGCTCCTGGAGCCCCAGAAGTGCCAGGCCATGGGGTGCCAGCAGGAGGGAGCAGGGCAGGGCTGGGGTGAATCCCAGGCCTGCTGAGGGCACAGGCACCAGCCCACCGGGATCTTGGCTCTCTGCTGCTACCAGGAGGGCACTGGCAGGGAAGTGCCACAGGCTTTGCCTCTCCGTGGGGGCTGTGTTATCCCGGGCTGTGTTATCCCA